>JAPYZI010000083.1:0-89974 GCA_030523105.1 Ophioninae sp. A BG-2022a | reverse complement strand
CTATAGAATCATCAATTTCTGCGCCGTTTTTGCCGTTATTGCCCAGCACGTGAAGTGCAAAACGTGCGGATCTGACATTGCGTTTCGAGAAAGAAGTCCGCGTGGTTTAGGATTCAAAATTGTAATCGTTTGCCCAAAATGTCCCGATGTGGATATTCCGAGTTTCAAATTCATATTCAATGGCGGCCTTACCAACGTCTTGCAAATATTCAAGATGTTGCAGGCGGAAATTGGTGTACAGTTATATAATTTCTGCATCGAAGCCGATGCAGACTAACGGTAAAAATTTTTTTTAACGTCTTTTTTTAATTTTTTCCAATAAAAATCTATTCGCAAAACTTTAAACGTGTTTTTCTCGAAACATGGTTTTTCAAAATAGCACGCAGCATAACTCGAACAATTTTCATTTTTTTTTACTTGAAATTTTAACCAGCTGTGAATATTTACATTATCTTGAGAATGTCGATCGGAATTTTCAAGAACTTTATTTATTGATTTTTTATTATTAAAAAACTTGCCGTTTTTTTCGTCAAAAATCAATTTTTTTTTCAAACGCACGCCAAATCCACAAAAATTGATACTTTTTAAAATCCGATCGAAATTCTCTAGCTATAGCCTTCTCGATTAATGGTTTTCTTTTGTTCTAGATTCAAAAGTGCACCAGTGGTGCTGCGTGCCGCGGAACCCTGGAAGCAAAACATGTCCCGGGAAGATAGCTGTGGAACCGCCATTTTGTTTTTTTTTACTGTAAAAAAATTTTATAATAAAGTTTAATGTATGCCCGATAACACCATTAAGAGTTTTTTTTCAAATACCTTCAATTTCGGGAGCAAAAAATTAGTGAAAAAACCTTTTTTTTTGGACCGTTACAGTGGCCTTACTCGTTAAAGGACCTATTGGAGCGAGATGAAAACGCGGAATTTTCCATTTTCGAAAATAATTTTTCCTGCACCGTTCTGATTTGCGACGCTAAAAACAGACCTTGGACTAGGTGTTAAACGTTTTTTCTCGCATTGACATTTTCACGTGACGCATCACACTCATTGGAGAAATATCCGAATCGTAAGAGCTCGCGCGTATCCAACTTCGAGACGGTTTTCGATACGGACTTGAAGTCTTTAAAGCGTGGATGAATTTTAGCGCTTTTATACATTTGATGAACACGATTTTATCCGGTAATTAAATATTTTATGTTTTTTTTCACATATGCTTCAGTCCTTTTAATTCAGTCCAATTTAAAATGGCGAATTGTAATGATCAAATCAACCGTGAAACCAAAAAGTTATCGGTAATAAATTATTTACTATATCATTTTTTAAATAATTTAAAAAATTATTCTTTTACTGTGATAACGAGCTTTAACAAAAATTGTATAACAATTAATTGCAGTTTGTTTGTTTCATGATGATAATTATTTATAAACATTTTTGTTGTTCCTATTTTTTCTGTAGGGTGGAAAGTCCAAGTCTACCAACAATGGCAATAATTTTCAAAAATATAGAATATTTTCAGTATTAAAAATAATTGATTTAATATTCATGAATGTAATAACAATAAATAATTTAAATAATAATTTAATCATTTGAATTTAAATTTATTATATTTGAAAAATATAAATATAAATAGATGAAATATAATTAAAATGTGGCTTACGAATAATTGAATCGCAGTCTAGAAGTTATTCCAAAGCTTTCGTTAAATAATTTTTCAGCTACGATGCAATTATTCCAAAGCTATATTTCCATTATTTAAAGTTCTTTTCGGGCGATTAATTTTGAGAAATGATTATATTCTCGTGTACATTACTCACACATTACCTGTGTAATATTGATCACAATAGATGGGAGACTAATCATCATAAACGATGCGCGAGGCTTCTCCTAACTTAGCAATTCATTTTTAAAGTTTGCAAAAATTGTAAAACCGCTGCAAATTGTCCGCTAACGTTATCACCGATTTGTTCATTTTCAAAAACGTATGAAACGTTTTTTTTTGTACCATTGGTCAAAAGGAAAGTCCGTCGAGCTCTGTTAAGCGTTATTCTTTTGCTCGCGAAAAAATATTGCATCTATATCATTTGGTAAATTATTCATGTACCTGATAATGTACGGAATATGAGTTAAGTAAATCCGTAAATCATACTTTTGGAAAAAACGAACAATGGTCCTTTGAATGTTTGGTGGACATTGGTTGAAGGACTTGGAAAAAAACGCGGCCAAAAATCGTGATCCTCTCAAAGTCCAATCGCGTATTCGGGAAGTGTGTTTCAAAATGAGCCACAAAAAGTCAGACAGTAGTCCAAGAGAGCGAAAGGTAGACGATAAAAATCGCCGTGTGCATTGAAACAGCTGCAATAAAAAATTGACTAGCTAATCGTTCTGGCTATTAAATTTAATGTAAAATATCGCTGCGCTTTGTTTCGAATCGATATGCGTCACGATAAAACGCTGTAATAATTTTTCTCCTCATGGCTTCTTTGCTGACTAAAACAAAGATTAAGCTAAAACAAAGGCAGAAATATACGCTATTGAAGAGAGAAAGGAAAATTTGGTGACGAAAACTTGATGAAAAGTTGTGCAAAAAATACTTGATTTTGCATTAATTGGTTGATAATTAACAATAACGTGAAAAGTTGTGTAAATAAAACCCGTTTTTAATCGATTGCTTGATAACTAGCAACTGATAACCAAAATTAAATTGAAAATTTGAAATAAAAATAATAATCAATCAATTGAAATGTCCTGCAAATAAAACTCGATTTCATTGATCGGTGGATAATTAATAATAAATTTTATTGACCGATTGATTGATAAGAAAAGCGTTATAAATCGCGTTATCAAGTTTCCAGGATCATCGAGGAAGCGTCCTCCAGGCTTTTCCACATTGTCTTTCGTGTTAACAAATTTTGCAATTCCCTCTTTGCTAATTGCCACGTATCCGTGTTTTAATTACTCGTCCTCGTTAGCCACGAGCGTAAAGCTCGTGCAAGTTTCGCGTAATTAACAGCTAGACGAACGAATGAAGAAAACAATGAAAGAATCAACGTGTCTCGTGTTTGTACAACGGAGAGATCATTTCTTCCACTTTATCTCACGATAACGCTTCGATGCGTTTGAAGAATATCCAGTATATGTTCGAGTTAATCTATCAAGCTTCACTCTCATTCATGGATTCAGACAGCTCGAGAATTACGTGGTAAAATAACAATTTTTTTTTTTTTAGATTCTGGTCAAGGATCGACCCGTTCGTATAAGTGCGCGTCGAAGCATCGCTCAGCCATCGGTTTTTCTCTTCTTTCTTTTTTCCCTGTTTTTTGTATTCCTCTTCCCGGACGAAGAGAGGATTTGAAAAATACGAGGTTCATTCAAAAAATAAGGTGACTTTTAAAATTTCGCGATCTACGTACTTTCGATTTTCGATTCTTGTTTGTTTATTACGTCCCCATTGATACACGTGTCCCCACATGCGTTGACAATATCAGCCATTTTCAATATTTAGTTGGTCATTGATAAATATAAAGATTAGACGTGTTTGGTGTGCTCGGCGATTGTTTTCCTGTCGAAAACGATAATGCACCTGCTCACGCATCGTTGCTCGTTCGTCATTGTTTTGGCAAAAAATAACAGTGCAATCATGCCCCGCCACCATGTTCAGCGGACTTGGCATCCAACGACTGTTTTCTGTTCCCGAAAACGAAAAAGGAGCCATAAACGAACACAGATTTGCCACGATTGAGGAGGTAAAGAGTGCATCGCTAGAAGAAGATGAATAAATATTTTTCGCGGAAACTTTACATTTTTAACAAACTTCGTATGAGAGACCCCGCGTCGATCTTTGGCCACAAGATGATTCACCTATGTTCATTCGAAGAAACGAACACGCGAGATGTCCAAGGATGTGTGATTATCGTCGATTTTTTACTTTTTTCTGTTTTCATCGATTCTTGCACTACGCCGAATGTATCGATAATCGTCCTCTCTCACGCGTGTCACGCGCGCTTATTATATTGTTTGTGGGATAATGAGCATTTTTTCTTTCCTTCATTTTTATTCTTGAAATCGTCGCCGATTTTCAATATTAATACAAAAAAAAACGGTATGTACAGTATGTATTCGCTGAACGTTTGCGAATCTTACGCATCCTTGGATCTCGTTAGCTCCCTCTCTCTCTTTCTCTTTTATCTTTTTTCTTGTTGACCATTTAATACGTCAAAGCGGTTGCCGGTTTTGTTTTTGTTCGCGACGATTGTATTTCATTACGAAGCCGAGAATAAATGGTTCTCGCGTTAAATAAAAACAAAAAACTGACGTTGATTAAAGGAAAATAGCGGAGAAATCAGCGATATGGACAGCTGGCTATCTGAATAACTTTTTAGAAAATGTCTTCTATAATATTTGAAACTTTGTCACTGTCGTCTAAAATGCTCTCGAGACTGAAGACGTCGGGAGTACGATCGAAAAAAACTGACATTTTTAGACCGAGAATGTCCCTCCTCATCTTCCTAGGTTCAAACGAAAATAATTCCTCTTTGCAATTAATGTACTTTGATTAAACAAAAAATACCGACATTCTTCTCTAGCTGATAGTATATAGATTGAACAATGTTTTCGTTTTTAGTTCCAGGTCTTATGTTTAACAAGAAATATAAGAAATAATAAACAAAAATCGACATTCAAATAAATCCCGAATTTTCCCTCTGAAAAAAATTCCTATTCGCTTTATGGGCCAGGAACTGCTTTTTCTTTTTATTCTTTCTCTACAAAGATTATTAGAAAATATTATTATTGAAAAGATTGTTTTTCTAAAATGTCTCTTAGTTTAGAAAAATAGAAATAAAGATTATTTTTGGCCACCAAAGTAGTGTTATCCCCTCAGTTCAATGGTCACCGATATATGCATCCGAGAATATTAATCTTTAGTATCGGATTGGGACCTGTATGTTTGGCATTGAGGTAGGATTCTCCTTTAGACGTTCGACACGAAGGCTGTTTTTATACATTTTTTATTACATTTTGAAGTTTTTATGAGACTCAGGGTATTGATGTGCGCTTATATGTTATACGCTTTTAACACACAAAAACACCATTTGAATGCAACGCCTCGATTAGTAGATGGTTCTACGCTGCTGCTGAACTTTCAAAAATGGGTCACCTAAGAGACTAAAATTTTGAATGTTCAAGTTTAATATATCACTAGCAACCGACTGAACTAGAATTTTAAATATACATACAATAATAAAGAGATGGCAGGGAAAAAATTAACAAAAAAGATGCCAAAGATCCTAAAGTTTAATTCCTTAATTGATATCCATTCCCAAAGATTATTCTCCTTCGGGTTTTCGGTTCTTCAAAGTGGAATTCTGCCTTAAAAGTGTGGCGGTATTCGTTGAAAACCCAAACACTATGACCGCCCGTGTACTTACACGAGCAATTATTCCACTGTTTCGGAAGCTCTCTGATGTGTTCAACGACTTGCTCTCCTAATTTCGCACACTTATGGTCGTTTCCTCTTGGTACTTTGGCACGCGAGAGCTTCCAATAAATTTTCATGCGCGTGCAAGGTCTCGCTGAAGAAAACGGAAAAAAAAACGTAAACAAAAAAAGGGGTCTCGGTCCTGTGAATAACGACAGCGACGCGCTTGAATATTCAAAAGTCGTTTTTTTTTTCATCGGTCGACCTCCTTCATAGCCACCCACACACACACGTGCCTCGTAGTCGCGGGTGAATCAGCGTTGCATCCTCGCCAGTCACGTTTCGTCGAGACGATGATAATGCCGCGATGCAATAAACACTCGGATGACGGTGGAAAGTCCCGGCGAGGCGAAGATCGAAGATCTTTCGTCGCTGAAACCTCTCCGAGACGCACGTTTTTCTCCATTCCTCAGGCAGAAGACTGGATAAGAACACACTCGAGCAGTATTAATCCGAAGAATGTCTGTCGAGTGACAAACGGAACAAAACGAGAAGAAAAAGAGAAAAAGAAAACAAAAAAATGAATTACTGAATTAAACGAATAAATAAATGTACGAGGCAACGAGTGAGAGACTGTGCATTTTATTGTACGTACGCCCCAGGCCTACGAATTTCGCATTTTCACTTATTCCTTGTATTATTTGTTTAATTTTTTAAACTGCGTCCCCTCTCCTTTCGTGCTTACAAGAAGCCTTGAATTTGAACACCAAACGTTTCGCGTGTATCGAGAAAATCGTAGTGACACAGTCGTGGAAACGTAATTATTATTTGTTGATTATGAAACTCGATGAGTTATCGATATAAGTGAATAATTAAATGCTTCGGTTTTTCGCCTTGCTGCAATATTTGGAAAGACGAAACGATCTCCCGCGATACTGGTTTCACCGCCTTTTTTTGTGTTTCAATCTTAAGCACGAATAGTCATTGGCTGTTGTGTCCTCGACTGTCCTCAATTTTACAATTTGTTTATTACACTACGATGCGTTGACTCGTGGTTCGTTCGTTCGTTCATTCCTTTCTTCTCTCCTGCGCTAAACTCTAACGCGTATCATCAGGTACCTACGTCCCATCGCGAAAGGAAGGATAAAACGACAAAAACAAAATAATTATTGAAGAGTCATGAAAAACATACGCGAAACTTTCCACGCGCGTTTCCAAACCTTCGAACACAGTTTCATTTTTTTATAACGTATACTCAATCGTGTATTCAAGAAATTATTGTTTTTTTTGTTTGTGTAAACGTCTATGTACATCGTGCAAATAAAGAAAAAAAATGTGTTGTCAAATGTTTTTTTTAATATTTTTGTTCGTTGATGACTAAACGTAACGTTCGTTATTTGAAACTCCCAATCGCGTTCACCTTTTCTTTTTCTCCCTCTTCTTTGACAACTTTCCTCTTTTTATTTTTATTATTGTTTGTTTTTCAAAGAATCGCGTTCACGCGACAGCGAAGTGGCGTACTTTCAATTAGCTTGATTTTTGTTGATCCTTGATTAAAATTTCGGCTAAATCGTATACGCTAATCTACTTAAATATTATCTCACAATATTATGTATAAATATTTACACAACCGGTAGGCTCTGAGTTTCAAACTTTTCTCTTCATAACACTCCGAGTTCGGCAAACTTGTTAATGAATGTCACACGATAGAGCACGATCACATTTTAGACTTTTTAAATTTTCTCTCTTTCTCTCTCTTGTGCTTTCATTCATACGAACAACAATATTGTCGTACTCGAAATTTTAGCCTATCCTAGAATCTCGAATAGTATCGAGGATCGTAGAGCTACGCGGATAACGTTCCATCGTTTTTATATATGGGCTTTGTATTGACGTAGTGAAAAAATATACATCCGTTCCGGACCGTTATCACTTCGACACGCAGCTAAATCTATTTTTTTCTTTCTTCAATCAAATTTTTCATAAATCAATTTTCGCAAGCGTGCCATCTCATCGAGAAAATGAGGCGAATTGGCGGGTGTATTTGATTGTGTAACAGTTTGAAGCAATGATCAGCCCGCATCTCGTATATCGGCAAAAGGACGTTGCCGAATATTTTTCCATTTTCTATTTCCGTAACGAAAGATCTTCAACGAGTCTCTCTTTGATCGCGGTGCTAAAAAGTGCTGGACTATTTCTTTGCCTTCTGTATCACCATTGAGAAGTTTTAGGAAACTTACACTATTTTCGAAACAACAATTTTCTGCCACGGAAGCAAAATTCGATCGACGGTGATTTTGAAAGAATCAGAATCTTTAGTTTTCTCAAAGAATTTCTGATATTCGGATGAACAATTGCTTCGGAACATTTGTGCATATGTTAGAACGCGATATATCGGTGATAAGAAATTTCATGTATGAAATTTGAAGAAAAAAACTAGCAAAGAAGCTTGAACCGAAAAAAAGTGCGTTGTACATTTGCTATAATCCAGTCGTGAATGTATTACTTTCATATACACAAATATCTAGCTGACAAAATAAAAAAATGAGTCTGGTAATTTTCTGAAGATTTTCTAATGAACAATAAAAACGAAATTTCTCCTTTTTTTGGAAACGTACATTCACACGAGAAAGATTCAAATTCACCAATGATCGATTCTCGAATTGTTTCGTCGTCCAAAATATGAAGGTGGAAAAAGCTGGCTGCATTTTTTCACGAAAGTTTTGCGCTTCGAACGTTTGTCTGATAACTACAACGTTGATTATCCTTTTTCTTTTATACTAAGGAAGGTACAAAGGACTCTTTACTGGGAGGCGTTATTGGCGAAAGGATCTGTCGACACGATCGTTTGATAAACGGCAAAAATCGAGGGCTCAGAGGCGAAGAGATCTGATTCAATTAACTATGATACATTCTCACCTCCTGGCACGATACGTGTAAACTCTCGAGCACGTCCGGAAACCGTAACGGGCGAATAAAGTAAAGAAATGCGTTTCGACCGTTCGACTTCACACGAGGACAACTTAAATGGAAGATCGTATTGAGCAATGCGTCGAGGCGTTACGGGGGAACCGAAAAATGGGGAAAAATGTAATAATTTTTTGGGTGGATGGAAATCGATTTTGTTTCTTCGAAGGTCGCGCAATCGCGATACTGACGGAAGTGAAAACATGCTGCGTATTAGCATTGAGATATCAAGTATGGAAACGATAAATAACGTTCGCAGAATTTGCAAAAAGCGAAAAGGAAAAAGTGCTTTTCCTTATGTGCATCTGCACGTATCGCAAATTTCTTTTTCCGTATTTTGGTCGGTTAAATGTTATTGTAAGGTTATTATAATGACGAAGCGAGCGAAGAGAGCTTGTAGAAGGACGTTGCATTGAATCGGTGAGGACGATCAGTTGGCTGTTATGAGCCCGGTGGCTACGAGGTAATGAAGGATTCTTATTTCTGGCTCTGACTGAGGTACAAGGCTCGCTTTTCGATTACCGTTCAGGTACTCCTGCATCAGGAACAAAAAAAGAGTAATTAGTCGCAAATAAAAGTTCGATAACCTCTATTCTTTTTTCGTTCGAACCGTAATTCGATTTGTCGTAATTGAAAGAATTGGTTTTTTTATAATCACTTGTTATTTTTATTTTTTTTTCTCGATTTTCTCGTTTCTTTCAATGATCTTTGAGCTTTTACGTTTTCAGCTTAAAATTGAATCCACACTTCTAACGTACAAAGCTGCAAAAATCTGAAAGTTGGAAGAGTCCCAATTTTTTTCATCTTTTAACTTTACTTCACGTTTGACACGTTATTCACTTCGCGTAATGAGAGGAAAGAAGATACTTGCTTGCAAAAGAAGGGTTTTTTGTGTCAAATATTGCGTCGGCTTAAGATCAAGCTGTAGGCACAATGATTTTTCCTGTTTGCTGAGAAGATGCGACGCAGCCTCGACCTCAATGTCTCTCTTCTCCGTATCACCGAGCGCAGCGCTAACTCTCGTCGACGTCGTTGCCCCGTTGTTGCTATTGTTGTTGTTGTTTGTATTGTTGTTATTGTTGTTGTTTTTATGCACAGAAGAGTATTGAATGTTCGGGTTCGCGCTGTTCTCCGCCTCGAGGGGCTGCTGATTAGCTTGAATCATCCGACTGTGATTGGCTTGATTGACTGTGGATGTGCTGCTGGCCGATTCGATTTTTGCAATGTACTTTCGGTCTGTGGAACAGTAACTTTTTTCTTCTTCTCTGAAAAACGATAACACGAGACATATCAACATTTTCTTGAAATCATACAGCCTTTATTTTGGTAATTACGTGCTTTGGTGACTTTTCTGAAAAATGCGTGTAAAATTTATTTTTTGTCATTTTCTCATTGTTTGCATTACAAATGATGATGTTCAGTCGGGGGAGACTGAAATCTACCTCCCCATAAAAAGTTATGGGGTTTTGAAGTTTGCGGAAACATGTGATAAAATAGGGCGTGAATTTGTTGAAAAATGGGTCGATTTTTACCAAACAAACAAACAAATCCAAACCTCAACCCACACCCCAAACCAAACCCCATTCAAACCTAAATAAACCCGTAAAAAGTTATGGGGTTTTGATGTTTGCGGAAACATGTAATAAAATGGGGCGTGATTTTTCTGAATTTCTGAATGTTCTGAATTTCAACTTTCTCCGCCGAAAGATCATCATTTACAACCCAAGTAAAAACTCGTATTCATGTTTGTTTGGGTTTGTTTGGGTTGTCCAGGTTTGTTTGGGTATGTTTGGGTTCATACGAAATATACGAAAATCGAGTCATTTTGTAGAAAATTTAGGCCCCATTTTATCACGTGTTTCCGCGAACTTCAAAACCCCATAACTTTTTATGGGTTTATTTGAGGGTGTTGGGTACGGACGGAATATACAAAACTCGAGTCATTTTTCAGAAAATTCACGCCCAATCTTATAATATTTTCCCGTAAATTTCAAAACCCCATAACGATTATGGGTTTGTTTGGATTTATTTGGTCTGGGTTTGGGTTGGGGTAGGGGTTTGTTTGTTTGGTCAAAATCGAGTCATTTAAACCAAAATTTACGCACCAATTTATCACATGTTGCCGCGAACTTCAAAACCCCATAACTTTTTATAGGAAGATAGAATTTAGCTTTCCCCGACGGAATATCATCATTTATAACCCAATCAATGAGAAAATAACAAAAAATAAATTTGGCACGCATTTTATAGAAAAGTCACTAAAGTACATAATTACCTTTATTTTCGTCTACGTTATCGTTAATTAAAAAAATATATAAATATTGTATCGGCCTTTCGAAAGTAAAGTCTCGGATTTGTCGGAGATTAAGTTCCAAACAACGTAGCCAAAAATTGATGTCCAAATATATTTTCTGAATGCAGGTTAATATGGAAATCAAACTTGTAATCTTCCGTTGATTTTTCTCATCGTTTCAATGTTTTTAAATATGTAACTTTACTGAGGTGGAAATCCAAAATGTGAATGGCCGGCGTCCCTCAACCACCATTAATTTTCCTGCCTCAGCTAATCACCGCATTGCAGTTTGTTGAGGATGTATGAGATCGAGAAACAAAGTGCGAAATATCAGTAAGTTCCGAGTAATTACATTATACTTGGTTAACTATTGCCGAAAAGGTATGTTTGCACCCATATTATTGTCGAAACCAATTTAACATTAATAAACGCAAGTTTTTTATTATTGCGATTTTTCTCAACGATTGTAAAAGTACAACAGCGAAAACTACGCCGAAGAAAAGACGTTAGAAGTTTTCAACGAATTATTCGATCGAGCCGGAAGATTGCAATAAAATTTTGCAAGTGAACCGTTCCACGTAATTTCGTTACCACAGCAGTGACACTCCAAAATTCTCATACACCCTTAAAATTGTTCTGGAAACAACAATAACGTGAGAACTCAATGATGTATCAGCATATACTCGAATTATACGTGTCTTACCTTCTTTTTGAGGTGTGGCGGTGTATTGGCGTGGACGGCCCACTGCTGCCCTAAGTGAAATGCAAACTGATACAATCTGTTCACAAACGCCTGGCAACACGCACGACAAACAATGGTATTAGTCGAAAATCAGGCGATAAAGTATCGAAGATCGAAAGAATTCGATTTTTTGTTAAATTTTTATAACGTTTTCAATTTGAATGCACCGTTTTTTGCTATGCGGATTTCAGGTTACCGTGTGCGTTCGAGTGAATATTTAATCCATTGAATAATCAATTATTACGAGCAATCGAATTTATTTGTATTTCGTACGAAACATCGTTCGTTTGTACTTTCACTTGTATCTTTTGTTTGATCACAATGCAACATTTTCATGATGGTACGAAATACTTACAGATTTCTTCTCCGTCCAGTGATCAACGCTCTCGTTTTGACCCTGCGTTTGTACCATGACTTGTTCAAAGTGCGCGCATTCCTCGTGCCGCGTTATTCCATTCTCGCGATAACGATAGAGCTCGGACAATCGTAATCTTAGCTCGCGTTCCCTCTCAAGATTCACGAGAAACTGTTCATACTCTTGTGCCGTGTAGAATTGCGCGAATACGCGCATCCTCTCCCGAAAATCTCTGGAAAAATATCATTTGTACTTTACATTCTCGCAATTGCCCGAGCAATAATCGAGCGACTTCGGTGATGTCGAGCAGCGTTAGTTTTGACCAATACTTAAGGCCTATTTAATTTGTGTGCGGGAGAGATTTGTAACGTCAAATGAAACAACCATCGCCCGCGTCCATCAATACTACAGAGCTTGATGCTCGGTACGACTAAAAAAAATGTAAATCTCTTATGAGACAACTGAGTTTGAAGGAGGTTATGTCAATCTTGTACATGTTCTGAGATAAATGATTGAATGACTCAGTCAAGTATTTTGCCCACAGGAAATCAAACCGGTGTCAAATTAAATTTCAGTATACAAATGAATGACTCACTTCTCCTCTTTAGTCTGTTTCTTCTTGATCCCTTTGTCTTTTCGCGACGAAGCGAAAAAATATGAAACCAGCTGATAGTCGCGAACTACTCGTTTTCTTCTCGCCCTTTCGCGTAGATTGTTCGTATACATATCGACTTGGGCGAGTTTGAGCGCAATATCGAGATCGTCGTCCTCAGCAGGGTTGAGAAACAGAGACGAGACCAGGGATTCCGCTTCGTGGTTATAGTCCTGAAAAAGAGATTGGAAAACTTTAGATGAGTTCCTAGCTCGAACAAGCTTCAATTCATTATCACTCAGTTGTCTTCTCGAAGGACACATTGTAAATCGATCCAAAAAGCAGCTCGGAGTTCAGTGTAAGTATTGACAGTGCATCGCTTTGACATTAGCGAGAAATATACAGAACTATCGTATCGTTTTATTTGAAACAGTGAAATTGCTAAAGGAGTGGTAAAGGAGAGAGGATATTTTAAAAAACAAGAAAGTTTGCATTACCCTTTCGAAATCATCTCGCTGCGGCATGTATCCAAGTTCGGCAGCTTCTTCAGGTGAAATGTCGAGGGGTGGCAGCCTGGATGTGAGATCCGGTGAGAGAGGTCCATGATCAGAGCTAGTTTGATCAGTTAGATTCGGTTTGTAGCTTTCAGTAGGTGGCCACGTGTGTTTACCGATATTTCCATCCAAGTATCTGACAATGTACTCCTCCTTCGCTTCTGTAAACGCGAAATGAGCCTTAGTCTGTTTGTTGCAACAAGAACAGACTTGCAATAAGAAATTTTGTTTGATTTTACCTTCCGGACTTCTCTCTTCGATATGTTTACTGATATCCTCCCAGTTGCCAAAACCATATTGTTCAATGGCATCAAGTAACCTGAGATGTTCGCGCGCTGTCCAGTTACCCCGTCCACTAAATATGCTGATCGTGCCAGAATCCTGAGCAAACGCAATTTTAACGATTCATTTAACACTGGCTCCAGAGAAAGCAGGGGCGCAATGAAGATCTCTCGGCTAACTTACCATAAATTGATAGGGATGATCATTTTTATGTTGGCCGATTTCCGCACCAGCAGAGAAACACTACGCAAAGGAACGAATTATAGAACAGGTAAGCAACAATAGGTTTACTGATTTCTTTACAGCTTGAATGTATTTGTAATTCCATTACTGCTACTATTAAACACAAATAAGCGATAGTCAATGAATAATTGATAGTCAGGTACTTTGCTATCACATTTCGATCCACTTGGAATAAGGCTCTGAAGAAGGTGCTCGTAAATGTTTAGTCATGCCAGATATATTTTTTGCTGTAGATTTTGAAAAAAACGATTGCAACAACATTGTTTTACAGATATGCATAAAAAAAAGTTTATAAAACACGCCTTGTAGATAATGTAAAAAAGATCAATTTATGAAAACAGAAATGGGAACAGGTTATAAAGAATCGTAAAGAGGGCGATGCGTGAAATGGATATATCTTATTAGATAACTGTAACTTTATCATTTTCTTCGGTTAACATCTGATATTTAGCCATGATACTCTTTGAATGGAATACTTGAGAAAAACAAAATAATTCTACACTCGGCGAAAATCCTGTTCAATGCCAATGACTATGCCTCGTTTTGAACTAGACCCAAACTTCTGGATGTGTTCATTTTACTCTGCAAGTTTACTATGGAGGGTAATCTCAGTTGGCTTCAACCTATTATCTTACTACAATAAATAAACATGCAATTCTGCTATTAATGAACACCAACTGGTTTACCAGTCGCTAGATGATTTACTGAGTTTTTGATGGTTACTCAATGGTGACTTAGTAAATGCATTCAACAATTTCCCTATACCTTCTTATAAATGCTACATGTGTTGGACAGCTTTTAATGCTACTACTGCATAATTAAGGAGTAGAAAACAAAGTGTACAGTTTTCACGAAAAACAATAATAACAAAGTAACACCACAGATAAACCATGAAAGGCCCAGGATGATTTAAAATTACGTTTTACTGTAAATTAGTCTTCTGTAGAGGGAAACAATTTTCTGTTGATTCATGCATGGTCAACATCCAATTTATTGCAAACATATAAGTTTGTTTTCAAATTGTCATTGGCATGCCAAGGAATGTAAATTTTCGTTGCGCCAGTTGTTTTGGATGTTGCAGTATCATACGAATGTCTCATTGCGTACTAACGGTTAATTTTGCGAGAATGAGCGAAATCATTGAACTTCCATAGAGGTGGCTTCATTCACGAATACGCCGGCGAGAAAAGCAATAGATGAAAACAAACGACGATAGAAGCAGGGGTGGGGGAGTGGGGTAGTTTTATCGAAGGTCACGTGATATGCAGAGGTTTGCATATGGCGATATAACGCGGTCGTGCTCACCTGCAGGCACAGATCGAAATCTTGGCACTCAACGCATTTGACACGAAGACCCGTTATGTCCTCCTGGCAATACGTGCAGTTGTACTTGGCGTACAAATCTGAAACGAAGTTCGTGACATCTTTGTTAAAGGCAAAGGATGACGAATTCATTCGGCGTAATCGATACTTCAACGGCGACGTAGGAAAAAAAATGGCCTCCGTTGCTTCACACGAATACGCACCCGCCATTATTGACTCCCGCAGCGTTCTTCCCCGCGGCACGATATCGTCTGACCGTGACGTCACCGCATCGTCCCCGTGGTCACTCTGGCCTGCAAAGCATCCCGCCCGTTATCACTAAAATAACGCTATTAACGAGCAATATTTCTCGTAATTTCGCGAGATCACAGATTCGGCCCATTACGAGGCTCTGTTTACCTCGTAAATATCAACTGATGATGTTTCCCCCAAGTTGGAAAAAATTTTTACGAGTTCAACGTCGAGATGCGAGTGCGCATGCGCCGCGACTCCGTAAGCTACGTCCTTGCGCCGCAGCGCCACTGATGCTCTCTTCCCCAGCCCCCACTTCGTGGCCACGAAGCTACCAAACTTCCAAAATTGAAACACTCTAGTGAAATCGGGCAATTCGTTTTGAATAAAGAATTTAAATTTGTGGATAATTACTGCTACTTTAAAGAAAAAATAATTGGCAAAAAATCCGATGACCGCTCTCAGATAGGATCACGACCGGACAAGTTATACAGTTAAATAGTCCCAAAGATGGTCAAAATATCCTACGGTTTCTAAAAACACTTTATCATGTCATTTACTTCTATAATCAGTACCAAACCGGTTTCTCGGTGACGCCGCATTTATACTTCGCTGTATTTTCATTTTACGGAAGTTCTATGATTCTAATGGTGATTTTTAAATGAAATTCTCGACACACAGCTTTCCGACGAATCCCTCAGTCGATAAAAATGTTGTTACCACGCGTTATTCTATGACGTTATTTAAATGCTTATAGTGCTATCGTCGATGAAAAACGATCCGGTAACTCGAGTAGGCCTATCGATATCTCGAATTTTATGTTTTATCGATTTATTTCGCCACAGTGGCGAATACTTCGAATTTTTCACGATTCTATTGCAAATTTCCGTCAGCTCTTTAATGCGCGATAAGTACGTTTACCACGAGGGGGCGTTATCCTATATTTTCTTTTCTCTCTCCCTTTTTCGCCTTCCCTCTCATTCTCAGTTTCTGTCTTTTTTCCACTCCGTCTGTAGGCGGTGTTGCGTTAGAAACATTTCTAGAGACACGATTGCCGCTCGCGATCCGGTGACGTTACGTTGACCGCGTGATTTTTCGCGAAATACTCGCCGTTTTTTTGCAAGTGGCACGATTGAAAATAAATTGAAGATTAAAGATCCAATTGTGCTGTCGTTACTGCGTTACCGCGTTATAATTATGGCTGGTACTGGAAATTCGTGTCCCGCTTCCATTATGAGTAAACTCGGCTTGCAACCGGTAACCAAATGTAGCCTCGCCAAGTTTTACGCTCCGGCGATAGGCGTTGGATCGTACATCGCTTTGTCCGTCAATGTCATGAATCCGAACCTCATTATCAGGTGATTACCAAAAAATATCAATCTCGAAAAAAAAAACCGAAATACACGGTACTCTTTGCCCACGAGGTTAGGTTGCTTTTTTTTGTCGTACATTCTGCAACTTTTCGACCTGTTACGTAATAACTTCAATTCGACGACTTCAAAAACGGAAATCATTGCTTTCCATTTTTTGTCATAAATCATCGGTTTCGCGAAACGTTTTAACGCTCCATGATGAAAACAATGAAATTTTGTTCGTAAAATCATCATGTCGATTCGATGCGCAACAAATTTTCATTGCATTTTATCATCTTTTAGTCCATTACCTTTTTGAATTGATACATTGTGAAAGTTTATCGAAAGTTTCTTTGATTGGCGACTGAGCTTAGAGTATCCATAATAATTTTCATACTCGAAGATGCTAACTAGAAGGGTGCTAATTGCGGCACTAACGATCCTCAATTGAAGTAACTGGAGATTTTCTGTACTCGGAACGTGAGACACCCAGAATTTACTAATCCGAGACACAAATTGGGGTTATTTTGACTCTTCCATTGTTTCAAGCAGTTTCAGCATTAGAGCTCGCCGCACAATTAATGATTCTATTGTCGCAGGATATATTGAATATCGAATGCAACTTTCATAAAGGATGGCTTATTTTTGGTACAAAAAATATTACTTTTATGCGATGTTTGTAGGAGAAATGACTCAGAATCATTTGAATCAGCAATGCGCAGCATTCAGATTGGTGATAACATTAAAATTCTTCCATATTTGTTCTATTTAGGACAGGAATTGCTGAATATTGTTTCTTAATGATGTTAAAGTTTGAATTGTTGGAATGCAAACAAGATGAATTTTTTCTTTCATTAACCAAACTTTTTTCCTTGGATTCGGATTGGGAATACCGTCCAATCGTTTTTTAGTATGTATATGAGGGCTTTTAGGGATTGGAAAGGTCAAAAAGAAAATATTTCGCTGTGTTTGGGCCATGGAAACCTAATGGTCGTGTGTAATGCGCAAGTATCGACAATGTACTTGCTTATAATTGTAAACTATTCTTGCTGGCTTAATTCTCATAACACTGAAATTTTCCCGGAATGCAATGACTGTGAATTATTTTTATTATTGTCCAAAACTTGACAAATGAAGTCTGTAAATCTCCCACAAGGATGCATAAGAAATGCTCAGTAATTCTTGGAACTTTGATTCGCCGACAACAATAAGATGAGCAAAATATCCAAAAAATCTAACCCAATATTGATGAATATTTGCGTTTTACAAACTTTTATAAAACATGTTTGGGTGATGATCATAGGTAAAATTTCTTAAATGTTCATTGGTCCAAACATTCATTACATCCCAACAATACAAACTTTCCAAATGCACAAACATCGGGGCATGTTCTTGTCTACCTTGAATCCTGCAACTCCGTTCCCACAATGAGACAAAGATTTTTATCCTATGAAATTGAAGTGACTGTATTTCTGCCTCAACCCTATCAGGCTATTCCCGAAGCGAGACATCACGAATGTCTTACTGGGTAGCGCACTGCTCGGCACCGCGTCGTACATCTACACGAGGGAACATCTCAAGAATCTGCAGATGGGTCTTCGAGTAGCCTACAGGTAATAACTACAGCATCTAGCGGGCAGTAAGATCAGAGGAAAGGTGGAATTTCACTTCTATAGGGCATATAAAAACTGAAGCAAAAAAAACATTGCAGCGTTGAAGGTGCAGTACTGTTGAGTTTCGGTTCTATTCTGGCCTGGGCAGTTCTACGTTCTATCGTACCGCCAAATCCAACGCTGTGCACGATCGCAGGAGTTGGTTCTAGTTTGGCCCTCATCAAGATTGGATCGAGCTATTTGGACTTTATCGATCAGCAAGTCAGCAAGAAATAGATAAGAGGACACTAAGGAAAATAATACAGAAAAAACGGACAACATCGATCTTCAAATTTGTAATACATCTAGAATCTTAGGCGATAAATTGCGTTTATTCGTGAAATCGAGAAAATGTTTATCAAGAACTATTTCTTCTTCGTTTTGGTTTCCTTTTTTTCACCGCTGATGAGTTGTTTGTGCCTTGGGTTGGACGAGGGGTGAATCGTGATCGTTTTTTACTTGGCCAAAAAAGTTCTATATGCCATTTGGGACTGAAAGCCCAAGCAACCTCGAATTAAAATTTGTAAGATGATCAGCAGGTAAATTCGTAGACGCCCAGTCGAAGAAACACGCGCACATTGGTGCCTGATTTACAAAGTATATCTATCTCTAACTAATGTCCAGCGTTATCAAAGAAAAACAATTTTAACAAAGTATCGAAATACTTTAGTGCAAATTGTTAGGAGATAAAAAAGTATTCTTTTTATTGATCGCGAAAAAGGCGGAAGTTGATTAAGGGTGAACTCCGATAGGTCTACATAGTCATTACTTTGTGCAATGCTTCTGAGATATAGCAGCTTAATCAAGGATTAATTATCATCGGGTAGTAACACAATCATTAGTTACGTGTCCATTTTGATATCGTTTAGTACTCCGCAATTGTAATACTCCAATTAATTGGTACGATGAAAATTTTCGTTTACTTTCAGAGGTAGCGACGCGAGATAATTTGTCTTGAAATTATTCTTTGAATATATTATGTATATTCTTTAATGATTAGTCTTCTAGGTATATCTTAGATGTTTTGCAAGTGGAATTTATAAATGATTAAAGCAGGATTCTATTTTGGGCGCGCAAAAAAGGCTATTTTGTATGATAATCATAAATAAAGATAATAAAGATGTAGGGTTTCTTAGGCTTCATAAATACATTCTTGAAATATATTTAAACATTTGTTATTATATATTTTATGCATACTATATATCGTATGCAGGGTGGGTTGTCTAAAACAGAAAAATTCCGAATTTTCAGATTTAATATATCACTAGCAACTGACTAAAATATACATTTTTATTTACGTGCAAAAATAACAAAATTTCGGTGAAAAAGGAAGATAGGAACTAGCATGTTTTTTCACTGCTCTTTGCTAAAACAATACGGTGACTATAATTTTTTTAATACAATTCTAGTTGAGTTCGTAGTTATAGAAAATGTGGTTGAAATATCCCAACATTTGTTTCAATAGTTTTGAAAATTTCATCACCAAGCGGCGTAAAAAAATTGTTTAGAGATAAATAAGTTGAATGTTTTTCTAAGGGAATAATCACAAAAAAATGAACTTGTGCTTAATCAGCGATTCCTAAACCATACAAAATGCCTTCCGACCGTTCCTCAAAACATTGATTTCTTGCAATTTTGCCTTTTTTCAGAGTAGAATCCTGCCTTAATGGAACAGAAGATTCGTTTCGAAGGATTGACCAAACATTTTGTAGGATTTGGTTAATGAAACTCGACGCTTCGAAAGAGTTACTTAACGTTACTGGTCATTTAAAAACACAAGAAATCAATAAAAATCAATTTTCACTACTTCAATTACACAACTTAGCGATGTTCCAAGAATAAATCGCGTGAAATTCACATACTCCATAATTGGATATATTTTACTAACGGAATTCATCATTTCGTCGCGTCTTTTTAAACCTGTCGCTTGTTACGTCCAATATTTCTTCGTTAGACTTTTCATAAACGCGTGGCCTACATGTGTCACTTTGCCATTCTCAATTCTTTAAGGACATCTAGAAGGGCCCACAGGCTACGCCAATGTAACGTCATATTTTCAAGAGAGCACAGGGAAACTGTCGAAAACGTTAATTGAACTTCCGGTCCCTCTGTAAATTCGATTATGTCGCTAGGTAGATTGAGCGGGAATAAGTTCCAGAAGTTGCATACTCCGAACTCACACATTTTCGAAGTTATCGCTCAAAGACTTCCAGTTTACAAAATGTCACGAAAACGTAGAGGTTACGAAAGCTCCGAATTCATCCAGATCGCTTAATACGTAAATTACTCGTGGTCTCTTTTGAAAATCATTTTTGCTAGGTTTTTGTTATTTTTAAACCTCTAATAGCTTTCTAATGTCCAAAAACCTTAATACGTAAATCTGTGTTCTGAAATTTTGTTGACAAAATTTCATAACTCCAGACATATTATTAACATGTCAGGAGTATGATTCTTCAGAATTGCTACTTCTGGTTTAACCATCCTGGATTCGAAGAGTTTCCCAGGGTCCTCAGAGTCAGCCCAAGTCAGTGTCCATCGAAATCGGTCACCCATCCGTGTAGTGGTCCAGACAAAAGTTGCTTCAAAGGAGAAATTCAGCCTGCCATTCTTCATCCTTCCAATACTCTCAGTATCCTCTCAGAAGGCACACAGTGTTACCGACGAAATCTCCGCAAAACGGTAATAAAAAAAAAGCGCTATTCGAAATGTAACTCATCTTTATTTAAAATTTGTCTTTATTGAAAATGGGTTATTGACGTGACGGGAGGACCGAGGGTGGGGGCTTGGGGGGTAGGCAAGCACACAAAACAGCCATTTCACATTCATGCAACGCTTAAAAGGACCTCCGCATTGAGATGTAAATAACGTGATTTTTCACGAGAGCTGCGACGAGTGATAAGTAGATGAGGACTCGTGGACAATTAGCTCGTGCGTCAATATGTTATTCCCTGTAATGTGTTTAGAGACTTTTGCAAAATTAGATATTTTGATGTCGAAATGTCAAAAAAGTATGTTTGTATATAGAAATTGGATAATTTTATGTCGAAATATCGAAATTAGATACTTTGACATCGGAATTTCAGAATTGTGTGTTTTGACATCGACACATCGAAATTAGTTGTTTGGTCAACGAAATTAGATGTTTTGACAGCGAAATAGCAAAATTCGATATTTTCACATCGAAATATGGAAATGTTTTCAAAATATAAAAATATCAAATACCATCGAAATATCGAGATTTTGACTTCGACTTATCGATACATCGAGATTTTCACTTCGACATATAGAAATTGGGTACATGCACATCCAAATATCCATTATGTAAATTTACGTATATCAACATTTTCAAGCAAATTTAAACAGTCACATTACGAGCACACTTAAAAAAGAAGAGTAATTAAAAGTACGAAAAAACAAACCACCGTTCGCGAGAAATCGTCACTGCCAAATCTTTCGGAATATATTAATACAAAATAATGGATAATTCAGTTATACAAATATACTCTTGTCGCGCCTCAAACTCCGATCTTAAGGGACAACACCACTGTAACGGCTTCAAAGAATCGATTTTTTGAAAACCATCTAGAAAAATCTAAAATACATTTAAGATTCAGATGCCGTTGGATTCAGGTCGAAAAAATAATTTTTTTCGGAGATATTGAATATTTTGTGGAGCGGTGCAGCGCTCCGTGACGGTCAGGGTTCCGCGCAGCTGCACGCCTGAGGGTCGGCAGGTATACCGGGCCTTTCCCAGTCTTCGAAAATTTGAGCAGAGACGATTTGCTGCAGCGTTGTTTGGACGGCTTTACGCAAAACAACAACGAAAGCTACAACAAATCAGTTTGGGCAATAGCCCCCAAGTGTCAGTCCGGGAGCAAAAAAATTGTTGATATTGCAGCTGATATCGCGGTATTATTATTCAATGATGGCCGGAGAAGCCTCATGAAAGTTTTGGAGACGTTGGGGATAACTATCGGCCCAAATTGTTTGAATTTTTGCGTTGAAACCGACGCAGCGCGGATCGAGCTGGCAGAGCGCTCGCTCACAGATGCTGCAAAAGAAGCAAGAAGAGCCTCTACAAGTTCGAGAAAAGATGCTGGGCACAATGATTTGCTTCTTGAAGGCCAGCTATATGGTGCCGGCATCGCTGATTAGAGGTAAAAACATTTTTTTCCATTTTATCACATAAATTAACAAACCTAAAACTTTGAATGCGTTTTTCTCAAAACCACTTTTTTGAGTGCAGCACGCAGCAGAACTCGAGCAATTTTTATCTAATCGACTTCAAATTTTAACTGCATCAATAAAACTAGATTATCTAAAGTACCCGGGATTTTTTCGATATCTCAAGAATAATAAAATCTTATAGTATATTTTCAACGAGAAATTTTGCTCGAAAATCGTCCTGTAATTTCAAAAACGTGCCCATTTTTTAAAAATCAATATTTTTCAAATCCCTGTGTATTTCTCTTCAAAATATCATATTATTAACGAAAACACTCGGTATTTTTTTCAGATCGACTTTGAAGAGAGTTCTGCTGCGTGGCGCGAATCACTGCAAAGGCAACAGTACCTGACGCGGGAGCTTCCCCAGCGTCACCATGGAGCGTGAAAAATTTGAAAATTTTTTTTATGTATCTTCAATAATTATCGAACAAAACAAAAAAAAGTTTTTAGAATATCTCTTTTTTTTCCTACAAAAAAAATTCTTGAAAAATGGCAAAAAAAGAGGGGGTCACAGTGGTGTCGTGCCTTAATCGTGATAAAAAGAAATAAAAAAACAAAAACAAAAAAACATGAAACATATTAACATACGGAGTTTCAGTCTCATATTTACAAGGGAAATTATTTTCCAGGGTCCCCAGAGTCAGCGGGTGATCGGATGATGAAACTTCGTACTCAGGGACGTTCAGTTAACTATAATTATCTTCGTAATAGAAATTTGTCGAATAATGTGGCAAGCTCCGTTTTATTTTTTCTTTCCTCACTGCAAATGAAATCTCTAAGCCTGCGTGTTTTTTGCACCGAAAAAGTGACGAGAAATCGACCAAACTTTTTGCGTTTTTTTTCGACAGATTACTGTACTTGATTTTTTCGTTGATCGAGCAAATAATGGAAATCATCGCAACAGATAACGTTGAAGCCTGAATCGAAAATAATTTTTGTTTATTATTCCAATAATTCCCTTGGCAGACTCGAAGAACACGCCCCGTTTTCTCCGATTCTTAATTTGCCATTTATAAAAAATTTCCATCAAATTGTAGTTTAAACTATTTTCCCTTATTGTTATTTTCATTTTCACTACAAAACTATCTTTCATTATTATTATTATTATTATAGCTCATCATTATTAAACTATTTTTCGTTTCTTCCCCAAGCTTGCGTTGGTGAAAACAAAATTATTTTACTATTGTATTAATTCTGATGAATATAATAACAAAAAAAATAGTGACGTTAAACAAAATATTGATATCGTTTTCATATAATTAAAACAAAATTCTCCATACATAAAAAAAAATATAATAATAACGAAAAATAGTGAAGATAAAAAAAAATTCTTTGCGTCGCCAAAACGTAGCGAACTTTGATGCCATGGAAATAGACGATTACGAATTCGAGAAATATTCGTAATCTTTCACGTGGAAACTTCTGTTGCGATTAATTTTTTTCCGAAATTAAGGTATTTTCGTAAAAATTAAAAAAACCCCAAATCTCTAATCGTCGAAACATCTCCAGTACGTAGAGTCGTCCACGTAGTTAACGAATTTCCGAGTTATTTGGCAGCAGTAAAAAAAACTCACGTCTCCTCTAGTATCATCCGAAAATCCGAAACATTAGACTTTTTCGTCAGACCTCAATGGTGTCTCGGATAATTTCTTTTTTTGTAGCGCTCGATCTTTTCAATAACTTTTCATTTTCAGTCGACTCCCGCCACTTTCGAATTCAACTAAAAAAAAGAATATCATTCATGTGTCCCTTAACGATTCGCTATCTACAAAATTCGTCGATCACGCGAGGGCAGCACTGTTCCACTTATCGTTCCTTTTGGATTGTCCATTTTGGGATCGCGGCTCACGTGATGCGTTTCGACATAGCCATGATAATGAGAATGTGCTCATTGTCCTTGAAAGTAACGCGAAATCTCAATTCATTTCGAATATCGATTTCTGGTTCCCTTCTTTTTGTTTTTTTTTTTTTTCATTTTCACTACGTCTTGAGAATGGTTGAATCGGTAGTATTTCTCGTGTAAGGAGGGTAGCTGGTACTCGAGGCGATAACGTTCGTCACGGCTTCAGCAACGGTGCCCGTTATTTTTTCAATCGCCTTGTTTATGGGACCAGCCGTCGTCGTATGCTCAAAATGATCGTGATCTTCGTCGTGATCACCCTCGTGGCTCTCGTGCTCGTCGTGACCACCGTGAGAGTGCGAGTGCCCGTGTCCGTGGGAATGCGAGTGAGAATGTGCAGCTGCGAAAACAAAAACACATCGAATTGAAAATCTAGGAATTTCGTAATAATTAGTCGTTAAAGTTCTTTTTTTCTCGATTAGTCGTCGTTGGGAACAATGATAAGCGTCGTATCGCGTCTTTTCGTTCCATCGTTTTTGACAAAAATCAAACTGACATCAACTTTGATAAATAAATCATTTATAATTAACTCGATTAATTATGTAATATTATCAATTACCTTAATAATCGATAATATGATATAATTAATCGAAATTATAATTGACATTGTGATTGGGTTATTATAATTAATTATGAATCATACTTCAGACCAAAGTTGATTTTTATTTACGTACACTCATTTTATTTTTATGTATGCATGCACTTTATTTTGTTTATAATTTAAAAAAAAGTGTATGTTATAATTAATTCAATCGAAGTTAATCAAAATTGAATAACTTTTTCAATTCATCAACTTTAATGACATGAATTGATTTAATAGTTAATTTTCATTATATAATTAACGTAGATCTTATTATATTAATCAATTCATTGGATTTAAGAAGATCTAATTAACTTGAACTTAGCCTAACAAATCAAATAACGAAATGAAGAATTTCATAATTAAAACAATTGAATCGGATTCGAATAGAAGCTCAACAATTTTATAATAGATATATAATCATTTAAGTAATGCTATTTATATAGTTGTTCCTCCCCGTACACCGATTCGGTTTTTTACAGCCGCACTTCTCCTCTATTCTTTCCTATTCATTTTTCCTGTTTTTTACCATCTTGTTTCCTCCTGTTTTCCCCCACCTCGTTTCCTCCTGCCATGTAAATGAGATTTTTTAAATTTTAGTCACCTTCAATGTAAATGTTCTTTTTGCGAACCAAACGAAAAATACGAATTTAAAAAATCGGATTCGAAATAATTTCAGTTGGAACAAAAAATGTATTCCGAAATTTTACGTTGAAAGTAATTAGGATTTTGGAAATCTAACATAGTTTCAATATGAAATCTCAAAGTCAATTTTATTTCGTCGAATTCGAAATTATTTTTCGGAACGTATTTTTTCTTGAATTTTGTATGGAAAACAATGCAAACGTCATAATCCATACATAAACGTCGTAATACAGGAAAACGGTGTGCGTGTATATACAGGGTGTCCCGCAACTGATTTTGTTTCCTGAAATAGTGGTTTGGAGGTAAAATTCTGTGTCGCTTCATATAACCATGTACGAGGTTTGGATCGGCCCCTCCATTGTTATTAATTTTTCATGACGGGCCAATCAGCTGCGACCGATGAGACTGGCGTACGTCGGTTATCAATATTTCATCCTCAAACCAAAGACGAGTTCATCAGGATATTCCATGCCCAAACCAAACACCATTTTGGGGACCAAGATGGAGTTGCGAGACACCGTGTATATACGCGATCGGTAATAGAGACGATCGCGTGAAAGCCAACGACGAAAGTCGGTCGATCCAGGCTAAGGTCCGTCGACCCCATCCACGTTTATACGCTCCCATCGGCTAACTTTTTAGTCACCGATTGAGTTATTTTGCCACCGGCAAGGAAAGCGAATCATTGCGACCACGTCACTCGTTGATAGAAACCAAATGTCTCATTTTGTATAATCCTTATTTAATATAAATGCAGCTTGAGCTAGCCTCGCCTAAATAAAGCTGGTACTAACCCAACCTAAACGAACCCTGCCCTAACCTAAGCCGAACCTAACAAATCAAATAATGAAACGAAGAACATCACAATCGAATTAAATTAAATTGGACTCGAATCGAAGCTGAGTAATTTTATAATAGATATATAATTAACTTAATTGAAGTTAACCATTTATCCGCGAATTGAAAAAAAAAATTTCGCAGTTGATATCTTTCACGATGTACTTACAAGCCGAAACTTCGATTGTTGTACCTATTGTAACCATGTGTTGCAATAGCTACAACAACGGAAGTTTCGGCTTGCAAGTACATCGATTAGCAGGCAAGATAAAACATCGCATGCGGGAATTTCTTACGTAAACGTTGTGAATCATTATAGTAACACATAAGAATAACCACGTGCCCGTTACTTACAGCTTCGTCGCCAATCTCCTCGTCAATTGAACCGCTCGGTAAAGACATTCGGACGGAATTACTGATTACCAAAATCGTGAACGACCTCAGCATAAAATGCTTGACAACTGTGAATTTCCTAAGTTTTCCCAAAAAGCCAGCTAATTTTTTTTCCCATCTATTCGCCACTATTTTTCGGGTTTTTTAAGATTTTAATAGTATTGTGAAATTAATCATGAAACAATTCGATACAAATTCAGAGCTCCGAAAAAATGACAGAATTTCAAAATTCGACATTACGAAAATCATGCCGGAATTCCAAAATACTAAATTAAGACAAAATTACAGCATTCAAGAATTCGATATTACGAAATAATGACGGAGTTTCATAGTTCAATATATCAAAAAAATGCCGGAACTCCAAACTTCTAACTTGTAAAAAAAGTTTCAGATTACATCCAAATTTTCTATTACGAAAAAATGACAGAATTTCAAAATCCGATGTTTCAAGGAAAATGACCAAACTCCAGAATTCGATATAACAAAAAACGATAGAACTTCAAAACCGTAAACGACATTAGTATTAAATACGTGGCATATGTGAAACACCGAAATTCAATCGAAGTCGCATGTATTCCTTTTTGGAAACTGCTTTTTGGATACCATAGTGTATTTTGACAAGTATAAATGTGATAAAGGTATGTAGTGTAAAGACGTCGCACGTGGCAATAAACGGATAATCTACGAGGTCATGAATTTTTCCACGAGGATTAGAAATTGAGCTCATTAACGAGATAAGATACTTCGTGAACTCGAGTGTCAGTTTGACGAACCCCGATATTTTCGGCTGTGCTACGAAAGATAACGAAGAATGGAATGTACGATAATGTTACAATGCATACGGACTGGATATCTAATCTTTCGAGAAAAACTATCGAGCAATATAAACGTTGCACGAAGTTTTCCTCGATTACGTAATTCGATTGTTCAGGCTATCTGATAGTGTGATAAGAGGAACGTTCGTCAATAAAACATTTTACAAAATTGACGACCACATCCTGCGATTCTATTGATTATTCTGACATGCACAAAACAATGAATAGACTTCTGGTACCGTTGCAAATTCAAATAGGAAAGCTACACTCGAAAATTGATAAAAAAAAAGAAAAATTAAGGATACGTTGATACGTATGACGTCTAAATTTGATAACGAATGGAAAATTGATTTTTTTTTCACTTTAATTGTTGGGTATTGTTAGGGATCGTTGATTGTCATCAGCTAGATGTCAACTGAACTCTTTAACACGCGTGTTATCGCGTATCAAAAGATAGAGCTCATGCGATAAGACCCATGATGCAACCGTGCACGGTGGCCTTTGCTTCTCATGGTCAGTTACATTAAAAATCGTCGACATTTGGCGCTACTTCAATTTACCGTTATTACGAACCCCCAAAAACTATTGCACACATAATAGGTCATAGGTCATATAAACAGTATGTATAAAGTATAATTCAATATAATTCATGATTAATAAATGAGCCAGGCGCCATCACTATTAATAATCGCCTGATGTTTCTGCAGCTTACTTTTCTTAGGATGAGTTTCGTTTTATTCTCATTCCTTGTTTAGGTTCGTAGGTTCCTCTTAGAGACATTAGTAATATTAATATGAGTTTAAGGGAAATTTGCTTTCATCGTCATTCATTGTTTGGGTTTGATTGGGTTTCTGTGGTTTGAATTTAATTATATTCCTGTATTTTGGAGTTGAATGGGTTTCTAGGTTTTTAATTTAATTATATTCCACTATTTTGGGTTTGATTGGGTCACTGGCTTTTGGGTTTGATTGTGTTCCCGCGTTATGAGTTTGATCGTGTTCCCGAGTTCTTTTTGGGAACGTAGATGACATCAATACGATGTTGTGAGAAATGTTCTATCATGATTATTCGGTGTTTGGATTTGTTAGGATTCTTCTGGATTCTTGGGTTCTTGTTGGAAACATTGATGACATAATTATAAGTTTGAGGAATGTTTGGTACTAAAGAGCGTATAATACAAGATGAGAAAGTGAGACGAGCATGCGATCCTCGTTCATGACTCCTCACGTATTCACCGCGATGGTCTTCGGTAATGAAAAAGCACTACCTTTCAGTGAAATATTCCTCTTTTCGGTTAATCGATCTTCGAACCACCCCCAATCTCTCTCGCCTCTTTTCCCCCCATCTAGCCAACTGTAAATGTGGATTTCCACCAACATATGTACGAATGAGGCTCGGCTCTACCACGGGGATCGTTCTATATTCACACACAGACTTGGATGCATATACGTGTGATATCTGACAGCCCGGAGGGGCCCCAAAGAAAAGCAAGGACGTACCGGCGAACAGGTTTGCACCAACAGTACGCAAAGTAGATAAAAGCGAACCAGAGACGCGGGTCAGACCTTTCAAACCGAATCTCTATGCCTTTCCGACCATTGGATTTACGTGTCTATATAGCTGTTCTTTGGCGTTATGCACACCTTGTACCTAACAAAGTTGATTCTAACTCTACGCGAAAAGTTTTCACGGTACGGCCTCGCGTTTGCCGAACCTCTCCCAGAGACCTTTGCCCTTTGACTTTTTACCCTTGGATCCAGCCTTGAATAAAGCTCGAATGATAACAGCATCGACTCTCTGGCACCAATGCTCGTTGGCGGAACGTTTGATGTAATTAAGTGAATCGCTTGACGACTTTGACACTTTTCGTAATTAGTTGGCACGAAGCTATCGGAAACGAGGGAAACACTTTTTGAGATTTACAATCGAGGTTGTGGATCTTTCCTCACTGCGAAATAGAAAGTTTCGAAATTTGGGATTTGAACTGGAGATTAGACGACTCGGAACTCCGAATTTGAAATTGAAACCCATTTTTAGTTTGGCGACTCTTTCTGGGTTCAGGAAAAAATTCAAACGAAAACAGATAAAATTTTAACTATTATTTTGAACTGATAAGAACATTTTTTCTTTTCATTTCTTTTTTTTCTTTTTTTTTCTTAAAAAAAAACGGATTTTCATTAGTTTTTTCTAAAAAAAAAATTCGATGATTATTAACAACTAATCATTTTTTTCATTTTCTTCCGAAGTTTTTGGATGATATAATTGATTAATTGTTTTTATTGATTAATCAACGATTTTATGAATTAATGAAAAGAAAAATGTTCATTTTTTTCAGTAACGAAAAATAATAATAACTTCCTCCACAAAAATGTAAAAAAACATTCGTATCTATTCGGGTGACGATTTCAGAAAGATAACAAAAAATTATGCGTAAGTTTAAATGAATATTATGTATGTAAAGAAAAGAAATCGTTTTTTTCAATGAACCAAGGTTTTTTAATCCATTAGAAAGAAAATTGATCTGCGATAACGATAACTTCTAGCAAAAAATCAGTTTACGAATATTCATAATTTGTTTATTTATGACTGAATTCTTCCACACAGGTACGCGTTGTTAACGCTTTTATCTGTCCTCTTCCTTTTCCCCGTATGCAAATTTCCTCCACATTTTTTCCCTGTTCCGCCATCTTTGATTGCCGTTCCTCCATATCTTCTTCCCTGTTCAATAGCCCACCCGAAACCAACACCCATTACGGCCACTGCCGACTTACGCTACACTATACCACATTTGCCTAGGGAAACTGTGGAAAACTCATACCAGTATAAACGGCCATGTATTCTGATTCTTTGGTGTACAAACTTTTTGTTAAAGTATGTACACCAAGGCCTCAGAAAAATCGATCTCCCGTTCACTGGTCGATGCACTAGCCAGAGCACTGCTAAGCGGTCACCGATCCAAGTATCAGCATCTCCCGATGCTACTACATTTCGGCGATCACCCCTGCCGCACTCCGACCGCCCAGCCACCAGTGCCGGTCCACAAAAATGTATTTATGGCAGATTCCAGGTACGGAAATTAGGAAAAAATGTTCGGCTTTAAATTTAATATTTCACATCTTGACTCCATCAAATACGAACGAAAATTGGAAACAAACTTCCGTTGCTTCGTAATAATGAAAACCTCAATAGCAATGTAATCAACTTCCCCATGTTATTGAGGGAAGACACAAACCAGCGTAAACCGGCTGAAACCAATAATAAATTATTTCATCGCAACTTAACTAGCCATTATCATTATCGCCCCTGGTGTTCGCTTTTCTATCACCTTTTCCTCGATAAAATCGAGAGGAAAATGAGATTTCTCCGAACAATGAATAGCAACTCACTGACTAGCTGAAGGCCGAGCATGAGCATGAATCCCACGATAATAGCGAGCAACTGTAGCAATCCGCTTTTGTCGTTCGCTCTCTCTCTGGCGAGTACTTCGAAGAAGACAACGTAGAGTAGAGTGCCAGCGGCCATTCCTTGAAGAATAGTAGGTGTAGGTCCGAGATTTTCGCTGTCGTTTTTGAAGTGTCCAAGAGCGAGGCCAACGCCAATGCCCAGTGGTGTGACGAGGGAGAAAACCGATAGATATCCAAGAACAGTTCTGGTGGAGGCACCAGCGACGTAGAGTTCCATGCCAACGCAAAAGGCGATGACGAGTTTGTGGGTGGCGATCGCAGCGGCTAGGTAGAGTACCGAGCTGATCGAAGGTTCGAGGCCGACCGCTAGGCCTTCGAAAATAGCGTGAAAAGAGAGGGCGACAACGGTGAGCAATCCACGAATCGAAGTATCAGCTTTGGAGGGTTCTTTAGTGATGACGTTTCTTTTGGAGGTTGCGAAGCTTGTCTCCGTTTCGCTCGAGCGATCAACCAGCTGGCTAGGCTCGTTCGAAGACTCGACCGAGTTCGTTGATCGGACGAATAGCGCCGGAAGTACTTCGGTGCTCTTCACATCCAAACCCCTCCCAACTGGCGAACCGGAAGTCATCTTCTTAGCCTCGGTACTCGTTTCTTCGTTCTCGTCATCGTTGTACTTGAATCTACCGACTCGCCACGAGCTTGATGACTTGCTGCCGCTCGTAGGCGCTGTTACGGTCGATATAGTCGTTGTCGAGACCGAAGTTGATGCCTGCTTATTGCAACGCCTCACCGATACAGTCCGGTACAAAAGATCCTCCGAAGCTTCCGGTTTACTCGTCAAAGCTGCGTGAACTGTTTCCTCCACGAGATACACGAGGAAAAATCCAACGCAGAACAACAATTCCGCCATGCTCAAGGTCCCGAAACTCATCAGTTGACCGTTCGATTGGTGACGCTCAACGCTCTGGCGCACTTCCGGCGCGAGATGAAGAAACGTCGTGAACAGAAGTACACCCCCGCCGAAACACAGCAGCAATGACGTCAGCAAACCCTAAATCCGATCAGATTCTTTTACAGTCACTTTCAATCGCTATCCGTTCATGAATTTCTACGAGGGCTCACGGAGAAAATTTGAAATCGTGATTGGGATGACTTTCGATAACTTCGGGACCTTGATGTACCAGAAAAGACAGGATTAACGAATAAGGATTTCGTCCAATCGGTTGTTTCCATCGATAAAGATTACCTGGTGCCACCGTAGTTTTGGATGTTTTATGAACTGATCTTACGCAGAAAATGATTGTCGCTGCGATGAGAGTGAAAAATTTTGTCGTTTCTGATAGCCTGATAAAAGTGAAGACTTTTGTCCGATACCCTGATGAAAGTGAAGACTTTTGTCCGATACCCGGATGAAAGTGAAGGCTTTTGTCCGATATCCTGATGAAAGTGAAGACTTTTCCTTGACAACCCGATAAAAGTGAAGAAATTTAATCTAATACCCTCATAAAATGACAACTTTCGTTGTCTCTAATACACTATCTGGAGACTTTTGTTGGAGCTCTGAAACCATGGTACAGTGCAATTACTTCGATCAATTGTATTAGTTGAAACGAGACTGTGTTAGCATTAGCGAGTGTGGGTTGGTGCGGAAAGAACAAGCGTTCTCCCTCTCCTCCCACTTGTCATTCTTAATCTCGCCTGATGGAACGACACTCGGGTGTCGAGGTCACTTTCCTCCCGTCGGCTCATATCCCTGCTGCATGAATTGCGTCAAATAAAAATGGCGAATGAAGAAAAGGGGGGTATACAAAAACGAAGAGGAAAATGAGAACCGTGGTTTAGTACCCTCGTAGAGACTCGTGGAACGTAACTGGGATCGCGTTGAATTCTGGTACGTTATGCATTTTACGAAACAGCTCGTACTTGAGTCGATGAGTCGATTCTCGTGGAGGCATTCGTCGAAGTGCTCGAATTGCTGCTCGATATAGCTCGGCGTTTGTCACGATTGCGAAATTTGCAACGACCAACGACCAAGGGCAACATTCCAAGTACCAGTGAGCCTAATCCAAGTACGCACATCGCACCTACTTTGGCTAGAACCAGTGTCGTGTTCGTCGTCGATGATGGCAATGATGAATTCCTCGTATTTTCCATTTCGTCCACTTTCAAGCAATCTGTCACGTCAAACTTCACCACCAAATCAGTGTTCAGCACTAATGTGTCGAGCAGCCTTCCTAGGCTGAGAAACTGAGTACCCCACAGTTTCTTCTTTAAATCTGCTATTTTTATTTCTTTCTATCGTTACTGATAACGTTGAGATTAAACAAAACCGAGCAATGTCTACGTCGCCAAGCCAAACTTCAGCACCAAATCAGTTTTCAGCTCCAATGTGTCGAGCAGTCTTGACTGAGAGACCGAGCACCCCACAGTTTCTTCTTTTAATCTGGTATTTGATTCTTTTTTATCGTCACTGATAATGTAGAGGCCAAACATAACAATATCTGAGACTCACTAGCGGTGGTCTTTGAAGGATCATCTGGACTTCGGTCCTGATAGAGCAAAGCAGGAGGTCATTGTACTCGTCCTACAGGGCTCCGGTCAAAACTCTCCAATTATCCCCTGTGCCACGTCCTCCGCGTTATCACAACCATATCTAAACCTCGACTTCTTATGTTCGAGAGCTTCCAAGCTGGAAGCGGCATCATCGCGGCATAGTTTCATTGAAAAGTGAGTCAAAGAGTTAGCTGGGCATGGTAAAGAGACCAGGAACGTAATCAAGAAAGTATCTGATTCGAACGAGAGCTACGCAGTTGAGAAACACGAGGTCTCCCCCTCGTATCTTGGTCCCTCCTACTTCCGGTATCGAAGGAAAACTATGATATTACAGCGTTTAATGGGTCACCATAAGTTCGACGACTTGTTTGTTGTTTTAAGAAACCTACACCCTAAATAGGATTCGATGCAGCAGCTTCCAAAGGAAGCGGTGACCCACGAACCAACCGCGTTATCAATCAAAATTTACCCGGATACCTGATAAAAGACTTCTTTTGCTTTCCAGATTTTCCAAATTCGACAAAAAAGATCGCGAACCACCAAGCTCTGAAACCTTTCAACATTCACAATTCACCAGATACGTCCATGAGCACTATCACCACAAATCCACTTTGCACTACTGCCAATTCGTTCGCCACGATACCCAAATCGAATTTCGTTTAGTCACATCGAAGTTTCCAATTTTTTTATGCAAGTCCCAACACAGAATCCCCAAATCCACTTTGATGTTTGGTGATCTCGTGTTCCCGTCTAAGTTTCAACGGAACGTTCGGAGAGGATCAACTACGAGCTCGCAACCTCTCGCGTGCCTTTTCCTCTCTTCCCGTGACCGAGATCTTTTTCCCTCTCCAACATGGACACGAAAGGTATTTTGTGGGTTCTCGCACACATGCTGGACTCCCAATATACGTGTTCACAAAGCTCTCGAACGGTTGAAGGTTCGCGCATACACACAGCAGGTGATATCGTACGAATACACGGGTATGCACAGATGATGGCGCGGAATGACTGGACCCGGAGACCCGAGACTGGTTATCAACGCGTCCCGAACGGTGAATTTTTATTTTCCTCGAGCGGGGGCGACGAGATGGGAGGGAGAAGAAGAGAGAATCTCGTATTCATCAGCTACGAATGTAACGGTTGCCGGTGTGTCGGATCGGTACCAACTATTCGTACGTGCGTTTTCATTCAATGAACGCTGTACCTCGTGCCAATCGTAAGCGTGATTGGAATTTTGAATTTTTCTTTTATTTTTTTTCTTTTTCTTTGGTTTATAATTTTTGTGTGTTAATTGTTCATTCAGTGAAACACGATCGACTTATCGATATACACGTATTGCGTCGATTTTGTACTGCTCATTTATTTATTTATTATTAATTAAATTCAAGCTGTACTTGGGAATCCTGAAACAATGAGGATTCACAACGGATCTTTCGCTGTCTTCATTGCTGATTTCATATTCAAACGGGACGTTTGGAATTTTTATCGCAGCTGGGAATTGAACCCCTCGCGTATGATTCTATGACAATTATCGCGGAAATGTTATTCTTTTTTTCTCGTTCTTTTTTCCCCATCTTTATTCGGCGGATAACATTTGTATAATCTTTTTTTCTTATGATAAAAAGGTTTTAGGAAGATCTTGGTACTTTGAGGAAAAAAATGAATCGTTCCATCGACGGGTAAAAATGAAAAACAATTTTAAAAAATTATGATTTTTATTTTTGTGGATTAAGGGAATTATTCGCACAGAAAAAAAGAATAATTTTTCACTGATGAAACAAACAATTTTCTCGATGCACAAAAATAAAATAAAAGAATTAAACTTCGGTGTTTTATAAAATAAGAAATTTGGATGGTTTTTATGTATCGAGGAATCTAAAAATTTCATGTTTATGTAAAAAAAAACAGTTCCATTTATTTCTTAATGAAAAAGTATCAAAATTGAACTGAATAAAAAAAAGTAAACAAAGAACGTTTTCGTATTTCGAAGGCAATCGAGGGAATGATTCGTGTATTTTTATTTCATTTTTGGAGACACGAAAGTACATTGGGCTTGTGACATCATAGGTGAGGTCCTTTTTCAACTTTCGTTATGATAAAACGTTTCACTTTTCTCGAATGGTTTTCTCGCGATTCGTACGAACGTATCAACGAGGATGTTTGAAGATGCGCCTCAACGAGTTGCAATACAATGGGTCCGAGGGAAGTATTGTTAACGAAAAGAGAGAGAGAGAGGCAGAGAAAGGGAGATTTAAGGGGGACAAAGGAGGGTAGAATGACAAATGTGAAAAGAAGAAGGGGGGAGAACAAAAAGAGAAAAAGAGAAGAGAGTGTAACGTGAAAACGAGGGAATTACAGCGGCGCGACGTCCTCGCTGCGATGCAGCGAACCGGACACTCCTGGAGAAACGACGGGGGACCGCGTCGAAGGCTATCCCCTCACGGTCGTCTTACGTCGTCCCTCCACCACTTCCTTCCCTCCCTATTCTCGTGATGGTCCCCGGTGCGAGTGTATACTTGTCAGGTGTGTGTGTGTGTGTGTGTGCGATGTGTGCACGCATATATTTTGCTTTGTGCATGTAACGTGCCTTTCATTTCACAGGGCTTTCGATCGAACATTCGTTTTTTATGAATTACCGAACAATTTAATTAATCGATGAACGCTGATCGACAAATTCAGAAAACGAAAAAAAGTGATATATCTTTTTACTTTTTTTCGCAGTCGTTTAAATATTATATTTTATGTTACATATTATATTTTTGTACAACATTATGTATTATGTTTCATGAATATATCATATATCATTAATACATAATATATAGTATAATATTTAAACAAATGCGAAAAAGAGAAAAATGTGTCTTTTTTTGTTTTCTGAATTTATCGATCATTCATCGTTCATCGAAAATTCATTTTTTAAGAATTACCAAAGAATCTATCAACCGATTCATGGTAGGCAATCTATACATTCAGAAAACGAAAAAATCAAAATGTGTATATATTTCTTACAGAAATAAAAATTAGTCATATCTTACGAGGATAACTTTAAATAGTTATAATAATTTTACAATTATATCCAATAATCGCAAAAAAGTTATCCTTTCAAGTGTAATTATAGTTAGATATTATTTATATAATAATCAGTTATTGTTTATACGTATTCAGACGCAGTAATACATTTGACCATAACTACTTAAGCAACTATTCAAATAATTACTTTTTGAGGGAACTTTCGTACTTCGACACGGACATATTCGGAAAGAAAATCGTTATCGATTATGAGCTTAGCGTCTGCATACAACGCAAATCCTTTCGCATTACTCATCCGCAGTATCGTTCGTACCTCGAGAACGCATACTTTTGCAGCGTCGTAGCTATTTTCCCAAAGTATCGAAAATACGGTCTTTTCCTCGACAAGTATTATCGTGAAATATTTTTAGACGAGGAAAGTAGCGATTGGCCATTACCGATTTCTCATTCAACATTGTCTTTTTGGGGTTTTTAATATCTAAAAAACAAAATGGAATAGACTATACAAAATACATTGACGACGCAGAGATAGGTGGCGATTCCAAGCCAGTCATGAAGATTCGTTGGACTTATCGACCCGGTCATGAAGTCACATATGTGCAGCCTTGATTCATTGAAGAAGCACGGTGCTACCGAAAATGTCACATCAGACGTCGAAAATTGCGCTTTTGTCCTGGGTCAAGGCTTTCTTTGTGAAAGTCAACATTTTTTGAGAAACGATCGTTACCGTGATGTCTATCGTGTACTTGTAAGCCGGAATGTCAAAGTGAACAATAAAAGGAGGGTCTGATCTATTCTAGAACGATTTACTGGAGTATGAAGAGTCACGTGTTGCCCCTAAAGAAGTTCCGTTCTGTAGATTCTTCGGTTCAAGGTAATGAACATTCTGGACGACCTTGAGTCGACATTGATGAAGAAATCTCAGCAGTGATTACGTTTGACCGTCGCACCACGGAACGAGAACTTGTTGATAAGGCGGGAGTGCCAGAATGGCAAAAAGCAACATCAAGTGCTTTTTTTTTGTATGATATTGGAGTATTGTTAGGGAATGAAAAGAGAACATTTTCTTTTAAGATCCTAGAGTGGTGTTATTCCTGAAGAAATTTCGTTATGGAGATTTTTCGGATCAATAACATTGATTGTTTGATGATTGAACGTTGTCAATCTTGAAAAAGCAACTCGTCGATTTTTCATGAGCGACCACGTTCCTCACAACCCTGAGTCGATATTGACGACCAAATAAAAGCACCGATTGAGTCTGACTGCCGTATAATAGAACAAAAACTTGCTGATGAGTTGAACTTGTCAAAAACAACGATCTTCCACCATATCCGGACAATTTCGAGTTGTCTTTCATGAAAAATAACCGACATTTCTTTTCGACCAAATTAATAGTACGAATTGAGCGCATTCTCGGTGTCCATCCCAATGTCAAGCAATCAAGACTTCTTAAGCATCGACGACTCGAATAGTTATGCTTGGCCAAAGCACTGATAAGATCTAAATTGCCGTCAATGATTGCACGTGGAACTGGCATGATTAACGTAGCTAACGTTTCACGCTCGGTAATTTTGGTTTCTGGGCTACTCCATCTTTCACGAATTATCTCGGTGTCTGGATCAAACGGTGCTCTTTGCACGTCTTACGAATTACACTGGTCAACACAAATTTTGGGTCGGCGTTATAGCTGTCAAATTTTTATTTCTTCCACGTAACTCAGAAAAGAAAAAAAGGGTTTTGCGTGATAAAGTTTACTTTTGTGGAACGCAGACACATATATCGGATTTTAAGAAAAATTACCAATTTTCTCAAATATTTATTGTACATAAAAAATTAACCAACATTAGCCTCGCATTTAACTCAGAGTTATTAAGAAATAATGAACTTCCAACGTAAAATAATCGATAACAAAGGTCAACCAAGAATGATTTTTGCAACTCGACAATCGTCGCCTAATTATTCGCCTGTGACGCACTTTAGTCTGGAGAATTTTTGGAGCAATAATTGTATCGATATATAGTGATAATTTTGTGTAAAAAACGCGCGAACAATGAAACGGTCGTCGTTAGGATGCTCGAAGACTGTAAAGCCGGTGAAAGGCGAATACGGAAAGGAGACCTAAACGCAGTCAGCCATCGAAATTGACATGCATACGAGTCGAATGCATTGGGGTTTGGTGTTGTGAGGTTTGCGATGTTATCATTATTTTTTATCCTAATAATGCCATTGACGTCAAATAAATCGATTGACTATGCTCGCCAGAATTATCATTGACGTAATCGTGAAATACTCGCGATGTCTGGCAATAGATGACGCGGGTTAATCAAATAATTTTTTTGTTTTTTAATATATGAATTTTTATTCGGTACATCGAATAATAACCGAAATCTTAATGTATTATTTGTTAAGCTTGCTTTTGTACATTGATAAGTAATATTTTTAATTTTTTACGTTGATAAACAAATTTTCACATTTTTAGAGCCAAATTTTCTTCCTGATGCATTTGGAATCAAAAGGTCCTTTTTTTTTTAAATAAAAACTTGCCTTTTTGGAATCAAAACTCTCTTTTTCATGTTTTTGGAATAAAAACTTCCGTCTTGAAGTTTTTTTTATTGAAAACTTCATTCCTGGGAGTTTTTAGATTAGTTTTGACAATTGTGGATTCTTTGGTTCAAAACTTGACGCAAAATTGTTTATTCTTAACAACTGCAAGGTTCATTTGTCAACATGAAAAAGACAAAAGTAAACTTTGTGAATAACAAGTAAAAAATTATTTTTTTACATTCGGTGTTCGAAGTTAATACACATATTATTGTAATAAGAATTCAAAAAAAGCTCTTTTTAGTTGCTCTTTATTATCAATTCTGTTAAGTTAGTAATTTATGATTAAGGTTTTTTAAAATTAAATATTATTCAAATGTGTCACTTTTAGCATGAAACATAAGCCGCGTTAATTGTGCCAGTTCCCCGTGTAATCATTGACGGCAATTTTGATCTTATCAGTGCTTTGGCCAAGCACAATTATTCGAACCTTCGATGCGCAAGGACTCTTTATTGCTCGACATTGAGATAGACACCGAGAATCCCCTCGATTCGTACCATTCGGTTGGTCGGAAAGTAATATCGGTTATTTTTCATGAGAAAAAACTCGAAATCCTCCGGATATCGTAGAGGATGGTTGTTTTTGGAACTCGACTTATCAGCTGGTTTGTTCTTGCATTCAACTTATCAGTAAGATCCCGTTCTGTTGTACGGCGATCAAACTCGATCAGTGCCTTGAATTGTTTGTCAATATCGAATCGGGGTCATGCAGAATGATGTTGCATTTGAAAAATCAACTCATCGATTGTTCAAAATCGACAACGTTTAATCAAACAATCGATCGAGCAAAAATTCCGATATCCCAGAAACCATTTTTTTTCACTGTTTTAATTTTTTCTTTGAAAAGGCAATCACGTACGTGCTTCGAATGATCGATCTTATTAACTTCCAAGAACGATAATGCGACGCGGTTCTGATGGTGACAAGATAATCGATGGTCCTGTGGATCGAAATGATTGGACTAATGCAGCCGAGCATACCAATCGAGGCTTTTCGAATGATCGATTCGAAGCAAGATTTCTTTTTCACAGCAAACCAAACGCAAAAGTTTTGGGGCGTTATCAATATTGATGAGTCTAAATTAGAAAATTCAGGACTTAGAGATTAAGGCTTACTGAACGGATATTACAAAATCGCCAAAGTTCTGGAGAATTCGAAGATCGATGGTTCTTAATAGATCAAAAATACATAAACTATTTTTTAATTTTTCAGTAAATAATTTGGTTGACCCGTTTCCCAGTCAATTTAAAAAATAGTGAAGAATTTATTTGAAAAATGAATTCAATCAGAAATCGTTAAAAGACTCAATACATATTGAGTTAAAAACTACTATATATACTACTACTATTATATTATATACTACTATATATACTACTACTACTACTATATATTAAGTGAAAAAACGAAATATCTATTGAATTTTTTGAGTAATTATTGATGATAATAAGATTATCCGAATGCATTAATGAAATTGACAAATTCAGATTTTTGTTATGGCTAATTTAGAATAGATGTACAGTCACTGACGAAACCTCAGTCGAGCACGTTCCAATCGATACTTTTTGAATGATAACATTTCTAAGTGTTTTATTCATTATTTATTCATGTTTTACTCTACAAATTATAACATGTTTTACTCTAATTCATGATTTATTTATTTATTAATAATTTATTATTCATTATTATCAATAATTGAATATTTAATAGTTAGTAAACGATTATTTGTAATATATTATTTATTTCTTCAATAGATCTCAGTTTGATTGAATTAGACATCTAGACTAATAACATTTCTAAGTGTTATATTTATTACTTCCTCAGTGCTACGCGCTTCAGCGTTTTTACCCATCCCCTTCCTTCTTTCCCTATTCAGATTTCCTTCATCATTCTTCCCTGTTCTGCTATCTTTTCTTCTCTGTTCCACCGTATCTTCTTCCCGGTTGAAGATCCCACCAAAACCTAAGCCCCTTTGCGGCCACTGGCGACTTACGCTACACTATACCGCATTTGCCAATGGTACGGGAAATCTGTAGAAAACACGTATTGGCACAGGCAGCCATGTATTCTCCTGATTCCTTGGGGTTAAATACTTTTGTTAAAATATGTATACAAAGGTCTCAGGGATATTGGCCTTCCGCTCACTTGTCGATGCGCCACCCAGAGCACGGCTAAGCGGTCACCGATCTAAGTATCAGACTCTCCCGACGTTGCTTATCTTCGGTGATCGCCCGAGTCGCACTCCGACCGCCAATCTATCAGCGTCGGTGTGTTACATTTATTATTAAATGAGTTATTTATAAAGCTAAACATGCAGGACATAATCCTGACTTCTTAATCCACAGTTCGTTCATTTTGGACCAAAAGTGAATGCTAAAGGCCTTTCCTCCATGCATGCAAAAATCATTAATTCTTTCTGAGCAAATTTTCATTTGTGTAATCGTTTTGCAATCGAGCAAAACATATATTGACTTTTTCCATATGACGAATCCAATTCGACGATGACGACCTATATTACGGTACTCGTGTTTGACCGTGATATCAAGAGACCTACATAAATGAATACAACACGTGTGCGCTTTGTAACAAAGAGGAAAGAGCCATTCAATGTTTCTTTGCTACTTTTGTTGCTTTTCTCATGTAAGGGAGACAATGAATGCTCAACCCGTAAACAATTTTTCGATTTTTAACATTACTGGCGTTTTATATGTGACAAAGTGAAAATATTAATATTCAAAAAATAATATCGTCGGTATAATAAAAAAAAATTCTTTTTTGATAAGCAGTGTAATCAACAAAAGCCTGTAATTGAATTCTAATTAGTCTTACTTACAGTTGGCTCTTAGGTAGTTAACTGGCTCACTTTCGTTAATTTGGGTTAGTTTAGATGAATTACAACAAACACAATTTAATCCAATTACAAAGATAAAAAAGCCGCAAAAGTTATACGTTATCTTCCAATTTTTAATGACGATCAGAGTATCAAACAAAAACCAACTACAATTAAGAATAATTAATAGTATAAACTTCATCGGATCCGTTTGCCGAGTGGACTAAGGCGCCCTGAGTCAAAATTATTAGCCTCCTCCCAATACTCGCGGAACCTATTTTATTATGTATTTTCAATGGGGGCACATGCTGCCAGCCTCCGTTGAACCTGTGACACCCTATTTTTCGGGTTCACTGCCACAAAGAGGCCTCCATTTGACCCAGTGTAACCTCTGTTAGCCCATTCAAACCTTCTTTCGACCTACAGTACTAGTGTAACGTGCAGAACACAGGCCTCTTTAACCTGCTTTTGATCCCAAGTCTGTTGCTTCGACCCCACCTAACCTGCTTTGAGCCCAAATTCGTTATCTGCTCCATAAACACTTCATTCTGGCTAATCGGTAACCCGTTCAATGCCGAAGTAAATAAGTTTTTGCTAGCTTCTTTGTGGCGATCGTCGATCTCTTACGTTTTTTATTGTGGCCGAGCGGGCCACGTGTTTGCGGCCGCACCTTTTTTTTGCGTCTCCTATCTCTATCTGTTTTCGTACGCTCTCGAAACGTCTTTGTTACAACTCAGTCGAATCCCGTTGCGTCTAGCGAGCACATGCATCTCGCCATAAAAAATGTAACAAGTGATAAAGCTATTTTAATGAACGACAAAGTGTCTTTGCCGCCGTTTGGGAAGTATCTTCCATACATGGAACAAATGGTATAAATAAATATGCATTGTCAGTTGTTTAGTCATCTGAAAGCTGATAAATAAACGAAATGTGAAATTATATAATCATTTCATTGTATTTATAATCAGTTTATAGGTAATTCGTAGAAAAAGCCTTGTATATCTAGACTTACTCTAACTCCATCGAATTTATCGGTGTGCCTATAAATCAGTAATTGTCAATTGACACAAAGATACCTACGTGCCACTAATACCTGTATAAGTGGCACAGATACAGTAGGTTGAATGGAGGGCCCGGAAGGTATTCGGAGCACCTACAGCAGGCTAAATGGAGGGTACGGAGGTATACCCTCCGGACCCTCTGTCGGACCTACATTAGGCTGAAAGGAGGCCCAGTAGGTTTAGCGAGAGCGCTCGGTCGGGTCCACCGGAGGTTTGGTAGGTTCAGCTACGCGCTACACTACCCTCCTTTAAGCCTAAAGTTCAATATGTGCCACCTAGGGGGTTCAACGGAGGCTCTAACATGATAATATTCCATACATCGTAGCCCAATTTCGATACCAGATAATCCGCTACCGGAAACTTCTGTTCGAAGAAGGAAGCCTTCATTCCGTGGGTTGAAAGAAACTCGAAAATTTTGACTCGGGGCGACCAGCGGATCGAGAGGCCTTGAATTCAAACCTTGATACTGGCCGAGATTTTTCTTCGAAATTTTTCAACGCAACTCGGTCCGCGGTCGAGAGGTGAACTTGGAACCGGCTCTACCGGCATCCTCTACACGGATCCTCGATCCGTTGATCAAGTTGGACTATGCTTGCCAGCGGATCGGCAGGTCCTGGATTCAAACCCCCGGTAGGGTCCGAGATTTTTTCTTCGAAGTTTTTCGATGAAACTCGTTTCGCGGCCGGGAGTTCAACTTGGAATGGGCCGAACCGGCATAGGTTTTCTGCAGTTTCCCTACGCCCGTGTCAGAAATGACGGTGAATACGTTGCAAGGGGGAAAGCCGGCGGCGCCCGCAAGGGGGGGGGGGGGGTTGAAGAGTCAGAAGTAAATGGAAAAATCGTAGTAGAAACGCGGAGATACAGGGAAAAACGTAAGGGTAAGTTGGGAGACACGTTAAAATCCGCAAGGGTGTACGTCGGAACAATGCAAAAGAATAAAAACACACACATTACACACACACATATATGTACGTATATATATATAGTATAAAATTCAAATGTGTTACAATAAAATTTATACTTTTCTGGTAATGAGAGTTATATAATATTACTCACAAAGTCAGCAATATCATATACTTTCGAGAAGTTTTTTTTAATTAACCAGTGTAATTAACAAACACTAACTATAATTATTTTGAAATGATACGTAATTGCGGCCGACTTTTGTTAATTACATTGGTCAACATTTTAAAAATTCTCAGAAAAACTATATCACGGATTGTCTTCCACGTAAACTTTCATTCCGTAAAAATACTTCCAAAAAAGTGAATAATTAAAAAAAGTTTTTAAAAGATTGTTCCATAACCGGAATCTTTTATTTACGTTTGCATACAGTTTCTTTGTTATGAATATTACGAATATTTATTTACACAGAATTTAAAAAGACTGTCGCTCAGTGTTTTTGTAGTTATCTAATACGAACTTCAGTAAAATTCTGCCAATTGTATCGAGAGTGACATACAATTACGATTTTCATCTTTTTTGTATCTCGACTTAAAGTTTAGCTTCAATATGGATTCGGTTAGCTTTTGCACTTGATGCTTACGCTCAATTGGATTTTTTAAAGGAGTTAGTGGATTTTTCAAATGGTACTCACTGGCTATCTGAAGACCAAACATCACAGCGAAGCCAACGAGAATTGATAAATACTGATAAAGGCCTTCTCGATGATGTTGCAGGATCTCGAAGAAGACAACGTACAAAAGTGTACCCGTTGCTATTCCCTGTGAACCAAACAGCAATTGAAAAAACTGCATGATGATTAGGCAGCGATTAGGCTCATCAATCGCGGATAAGCCATATTTTTGACGTCGCGTGTTTTTTTGTTGACGTCACGTCAAAAGGAAAACTTGTATTTTCCAACGAATGATCCACTCGTTGATTCATTACTAATCAAAATATCATTTTCTGCAATCGGAATGCACGAATTTTTCTAGATCTTCGATTGCTTAGAGATTCGATTTGCCTTACATTTTCGCTAAATAATCAACCAGGATCCCGGAATGGAATTTTATTTTACCTGGAGGATCACAGCCAACGGGCCGCTCGCAGCGGTCGTATCACCTCCGGTCAGTGCCATTCCTATTCCAATTCCCAAGGGCGAGACAACCGCGAACGTGCAAACGTAAACGACCGACAAGAATGTATTTGTCCTCGAGGCGATGAGTTCCACCCCGATACAAAAGGCAATGACGAATTTGTGAGCGGCGACAGCGCCGAACATGTACCTGATTCATGAGCAACGAGAGGGAGCAACGTCAATTTTTCGAGCACACATCTTCGTTTTCAATATTCATTAGTACAATTACTATAAAAGCGCTCACCATACGTAACTGGTGGAACTCTCGAGACCGATAGCGAGGCCTTCGAAGAGCTCGTGAACCGACAATCCCAGCACGATCAGAAGGCCTCTCAATGAGCTTATTACGAAATCATTGTGCTTATCCATCATGTCACCTGGCAAGTGACTGTGTCCATGACCGTATCTGTATGTCATTTAAATCTATATTCAGTTGTCTTGAAATACGAAACAAAAACAAACAAACAAAAGAATAAAACAGCCAATGAAACGATGAAAAAGTTCGAGAGGAATTTCATTATAAATACGTGATCGAACGATGGGGAATGAAGGATCGATGGATAAACATCAATTTGGACCAATAATGATAATATTCATGACTGCGTCGATTGCATCACAGAATTCCTGTTTACTTATCCACCAATCAATCGAATAGTGACCATGAATGCTAGTAAATTAAAAAACATATCTCTCTTTCGTTTGGTTCTGTTGCGTCGTGTCGTATCAATGCAAAAACTACAGTCATCAATGAATCAGAATCACAAAAAAATATCATTCTGACTTCTCGATTACTCAAGTTACGGAATTGTAACGGTTCGTGAAGGTAACAACAAAAAAATATTCATTTTCTTACGAGTTTGAATGACCATGGGGCATTGGCAATGTTGATTGTCCATTCTCCACCAACTCGTTCGTGCTTCGGTTAACGTCTTTTTCGTTTTTACTGTGGGCACTCGATTGACGTTTTCTCAATCTTGTGTGCACCGATTCCTCCACCAGGTACATGATGAAAAAACTGCCGGATTTGAGGTCAAATGGACATCAAAAGTGAAGTAAAAAGGATATCAGAAATCTGTGTCGTTATCATTGATTTCCGGTAGAGAAACTTTCAAGCTGTTTTGTTTTCGTAAACGGTTTGTATTTTATCTTGTCTTAATTGTCAAGTAAAGATTTTTTGTATCGTTTTGTTTTCTATTTTTGTTATTTTTTTATTTTCCAGATTGATTCTTTTGCATAATTACCCCAAGCAAACGAATGCCTCTGGCAAGGCGAACGGCAGTGCGGGCAATTTTCCTTCCCCGACGAGAGATTCCACATTTTCCGTCACTTCCGGAAGCATGTGTAGGAACGTCGTGCAAAACAACACCCCTCCACCGAAACCCAACAGTAGACCAACCACTTTCAGTGATCTGTGAAACGAAGAAACAATGAATAAAGACATTCTCATTTTTTGAAAATGAGGAAAGTATTTATCCTTTTTTAAAGTGGAAGGAAGTTATTGTTATTTTTAGAAAATGAGGAAAGTCATTCACAGTTTCGGAAATGTGGAATGTCATTCTTATTTTTTTATAATGAGCACGGCACTTGTTACTTTTAGACAATGAGAAAACGATTTTCATTTTTTGCAAATGGGAAACTATTTATGGAAAATGGGAAACCTGTCTGCGAAATGGAAAAAAGTTATTACAGTAAATTGGGATCCACATTATTTCAGTTTATCTTTGGAACCTGATTATATTGGAACCTCCTGCTTGTTAGATTTCTGTGGAACCTCCAGCTTGTCAGCTCCACAATCAACAGAAAGAGAAAATAAATCGCACAAAACTTGTATTGAATAGGTACGCAATATTGATCGATATTGTATAGGTCAATCATTTACGATAAATACTTGTACATCGCTAAAAATAAATAAACAAACATTTTTATCGTGCATTAAAAAAATCAATTTCTCGTTAAATTTTTAATCTCTTTAGTTCTTCTCGTTAAATCTGTACGAACCTTGGGTTTCCAAATTTCTCCGATGACGTCCATTTAAAGCATTTAGCAAGTCCCAGGGGGAAGAGTCCCATGAAAATGCTGACACTGCACAAAACGACCATTGTGACACCTTTGGCAACGAGGATGGATGAATTTCCTTCATCATCGGGTCCTAGCCTTTCAGCGAGGACTCTTTCAACACCTTCGTGGCTGTGCTCCATTTTTGATATCACTGTTACAGTTATTCACGTAAATAATTTTTTCTTTGCTGCAACAGAGCAAATTTCGAATGATCAAGATCAGGAATGACTTTACACGAAAGAAACGACAATTTTTAAATGCTGCATTCCATTAATTGGAGCAGTAATTAATTGTACGTGGAAATTCATGTAATTGCAAGAGTAAATGGTACTTTTTTCAGGGTTTGACATTTAGATGTGCACTTACTATTTTTTTCAACTACTATGTCCATGTAAAGAAATTAATTAGGGGTCTCAAGCCTCTATATTCCACTAAATTGATTTCTCACATTGGAAATAATTCGTCCCTCTTAAGGGCTGCTGTGCTTTGACCGTCAATTTATAAAAATTCCTAAAAATTTGCTTATCAAAGACACTGTCGTTAAAAAGAATATAGTAACTTTTTTTTCATCGCCTATATCATTTGAAAATGCGAAAAAATGTTATTTGGGTTATTTAAAATGGGATCACATTTTAAATTAAACAAAAATTATTAAAAAACGTCTGCAGACAACTGCTGCTGTAAATATTTATTCCAGATGACTTGCATTGTCTGTGACATGGCCCAAAGTACACACGATGTCACACGTTTTTTCCATTTAGATACATTTTGCCTTCAATAACAAATATATAATATATGATATAAAATATATAATAATAATCCTAAAGCTAACTCCCATTGCGTTTCCTTAGGGACGCTCGGTCGTTTTGGCGTGCTTACAGCTACTAGTTTAGCATCTTTTAATAAACTAATTTCGCGTAGTCCTTCGTCGCGGTTCCTGAATGCCAGAGTATATTCCACCATCCTTTTAGGCGTTCCCCGACTTAATTTGTCTACCCCTGCTACCCACTTGTTGTTAATTCGTTTCCTCGTCTCCCCACACCTCCAGATGTGTTCCAGCATCTCCTCTTCCTTTTTACACACTCTGCAATTCCAGTTGTATATCCTTTCTTTCTTGACCTGTCCAGATTTCCGCATCTCAATCTATCCTATTCCTCTTTTATGACCCCCCTAATATATTTTTCCTCCCAAAAATTCGGCTATCATGAAATTATGGTTACAGAAATATGCAAACTGTTATTTCACCATGTTTACCATTCAAAGACATTTTTCCTGATTCAAAATTAATGCAAACCAAAACATACATTTACTTTTGCATTAACCTTATCCATTTATTTAATTTTCCGTTATTCCACCAAATATCAAGTTTGGGAACTCCCAAAAAGATACTTTTAAGCAATGTTCCATCATATTGGGTTTTTATGTTATGGATTCCCTATGGTGGGCGTGTATTCCGATGCAAAGCCAGGCAAATACGAGTAATATACATGAATTACAAAGATCGCTCGAAGTTGATGCCCTGCTTGGTGAATTTCTTTGATGATGCTTATCTCCCTGAATGACGTGACGGATGTGCTCTGACATACGTATATACCAATTTGATGAGATCTATAAACGGGATGTGTACGCATAAAGTGGATTTAGCAACGAACCTTATTATTACATCTGGCTGGCTGATTACTAGATAAAAACTTCGAGAACACATACAGAATTAGTTTGACATTCGTGTGTCTATCTCTGCATCCCATAAATTGAACTAACAGAGTATGATAAAAAGAAAAGAGACGATTTGGAAAAAAACAGTCAGTGACATTGAAAATGACATCGTATTAATAGTGATTGTAAAAATTGGAGTGTTTCTGTAATAACAATACTGGTTATTAATTATAAATACTTATTATTATTAATATCATATTGGGCTTGGATTCCAAAAAGTTTGTTCACCATAAATCAGGCAGGAACTTTAAAATCTCTAGTAATTATCTGATATTTAGTGAATGTGATGTTTTGTTAAAATTCGGTTCATGGTGGGAGGGAACAAGGAAGAGACTTGAGAGAATTGATTAACTCAAAGAGCTAGGCTATCTAGGAAATTCTAGTGAAGTTTTTTCAAATAAAGCTTATTATTTGAGCCCATACAAAGTCAGAGCGAATCACACCCAATAACCTAATTTAATTCTGATTTACGAACCCAAACAAACCTAAACCAAATAATAAAAAAAACCAATAGCTTCACCTTTTTCCTGACTTTCCAGCCCAGAAAGAATAAAACCAAATAAAAAACTCAATAACCTCACTGATATACTGATTTCCGAGCCCAAACAAACCAAAACTCAATCTAAAACGCTACAACCTCACATCGTTTAGATTTTTCAGCCCAAACAGAGCCTTGCCGCAGTTATTCCTTAAAAATTAATTTCTTAACAAAAACCGCATTTTCAAGTCTCCACAGTAACTTACCCCCTCAAGCCCCATAAAATGATAGTTTCCAATCTTAGAAGTCCACGGAATAAAACCCCAATCCATGAGTACTTTGCCACGAAAAAAGTCTTTGAAAAAATGTGTTTAAAAAAGAAATGGTGGGTAATAGAGAGAAATCGGGGGCTTCCAATCCAGGGCTTCGAAGAAGGCGGTGTCGGCTCAACTACGATCACTCGAACAGCAGTAGGCTACCATGGGATTGAAATTATTTGGACGTGGGTCGGTTGTAAAGTGCATTCGTCCGGTTACCGTAAAAGTTCGTCGCGTTCTCCTGAAACGTTCAACTTTACTGATCGCACTCGTGTCCCGTAATACGCTAAGGCCAAATCGTAAAAATCTCAAGGCACGATTATATCGGCGTCATTGCTTTTCTGGGACATTGCAAAACTGCGCGCATTGCGATGGAAAAAAATATGACGGAAGAAAGTTCACTTCACGAGGGAGAGACACTTTCCTGGATGAATGACCGAAAAAAAATAGCGCACTAAAACTGTCCGAAGAATTTCACGCTTTTACCTCGTCTCTTCCAATTATTATGATATTGCTGGATGGCCGGGGTAACAGTTGATTAAAAATAGGCGAATTGTGGGTGTACGAGTCTAAATCGTTTTGTATATGTTTAGTCTCACAAAGAGCTCTTTTAATAATAAATTACTAATAAATTAATAAGTAATCGATTATTAATCATTTTTAATAAATAATTGAGATGTAATAGATAAATAAGTAAGCAGTTTTCAAAAACAATTTGCTAATTACCAATAACGGAATGATTAATAACAATATTCAAAAAGTTACTAATAAATAAATCAATATATCATTCATTAACACACTTGGAAATGTCAATCGTCACCTTTCGATAATAATTAAAGATAAATTCGACGGTATTGGCGTGTACTTGACTGAGGTTTTGTCAGTGACTCTAGGCCTGTTCCAACCGACGGAAAAAAATTTTTCCAATTTTTAAATTTAATTAACACGCTCGCATCATCTTATTATTATCAATAATTATCGAAAAACACAATATATATTAATTTTTCCAATAAACGCTCATTAATTCATCGTTCAAATAAATCTTTCACTATTTTATAAATTGATTAGCAAACGCGACAACACTAATCATTTCTTGGAAACTTAGCCCAATCAACAGCTTGATTCTGAATATTGATAACAACATTTTTGTAGAATTTTCGTTAAATTTGTTCCATTCATTTTGCATATCGCGTTAATTCATAAGGTTATAAGTATTAAATTACTTAATGAAATATTCAAGAATAATTCTGTCTATCAATTAATTAATATTATATAGTACAGTAAATCACTATATTCATTCAATAAAATTATTTATCATTAAAAAAATCATAATAATTGAAAAAATTCACATTCACTAAAAAAATACAGTTTATCAATAAACAATGAAATAGTGGATTCCAAAGTAATTCAATCATATCTCCAACGATAATTCCCCAAAGTTTTAAGAATTTTTGCGATCTTTTAATATCCATCCAGTAATTTACCTTAATTCACGTCGTATTTTCTTTTTCTATCGTTTTGCCTCCACTTTTATAATGAATTAACTTCACTTTCCACTGATCTCAGTGATAGCGGAATTCGATGTTTGAGAGTCGAAGGCTTCGACTGCACTGTGAAAAGATGCTCGAAAAGTTGAGGTGGTCGTGAGTGGCTCGATGACTTATTGACTGAATCGGGATTCCCCAAAACCACCGATCTCGCGTTGCAAGTGTCGTACGCGAAGTAATCGATGAATACGTGACGATCGCGTATACATAGGTACGTGCAGATGTAAACAGGGATATCCGCTTTAGGGTTCCCTCCGAGACTAAAAGTGATGATTTTATAGATGGGATGACGACATGGACGTGAGTCGATTGAGGAAAAACTGTACTTGACGTATCTTCTATTCGCTACTTTCTCATATACAGGAAATTTCATTAAAATAAATATTTGGGTCAAAGCTAACGTTAGTTGATTGATTTTGGTTAACGAGGAAATTTTGCAACGTTCTAATCATTATAGAACAAAAACAAAAACATTTTGATACAATAGTAAAATTACATTTCTTAATAATAATATATAATACATTATTATTGCGATATATACATATATATCACAATATGTATTATATGTTATTATAATTATTCTATTATTGTTTATATATTTATTATATATTTATTTACTTATATTATATTAAAATAGTACTGTATTATTTATCGTTACTAAAATGTCATCATAGTATGAAACAAAAATAATATATTATTATCATATACGTATAAATTTACCGATAAAACTACTCACTGGAAGATTAGTTAATTAAGAATCGCATTTATTGTTATCAAATAATGCTTGACAGAATTCGAGGAAACTTCGATAAAAAAATTCACAAACGACTTCTCGTAATAATTGCACGCAGTTTTGTCATTTGCATCAAATTTTCCTCGGTCTTAACGAGCCATCAAAATTTCACAATTGCTTTTCTGAAGACGTGACAACGAAAGATACACTCGACTCATTTTCCTTTGGACTTAACATGTCCGGAAATCGTCAATTATAAACTGCACAATTTTGTTTATCCACTTACAGTAGAACACGTCCAAATTTTCACTACTAACTAAATCGATCTTCGAACGTTGAATTTGTATTGTACACTCATTTTCCTTATATTTCCTGTCTAAAAAAGAATAAATAATAATTGACTTTTTTCATTTGGTGTCGAAACTCATAAACAGACGATGCACTTCGTATGTTTATACACAAACGTATATATATACCCGCGCGACGTCTAGCTCTCTTCCGCAATAAAGATTTCGTAATGACGTTCCACACGCGGGATAGCGGCCTCGATCACTCATCGTGAAACAAAGGACAGGAAATACAATTCTATCAACGTCTATACAAATATGTGTATACATATGTATATATAAATATATAATACAATTGTATTTATTTATATAATATAATAACAGTACTAATAATATATTATATATTGTTATAAAATTTTGATTATATTACTTTTATTTTTTTTAATTCTTCATTTCTCCACGTTTCGAACGTTATAATATTGTGGGTTTTGACTTTTTCACCCCTCTTTCGTTTTTCCATCTTTCCCACTATGTTTATACCACCCCCCCTACTTTACGGCCGCAGCCGACTTTCCCCCTCCATATCTCATTCACCGTGCGATTTCTAGCACGGGCATGAGGAAACTGCGGAAAAACCTATGCTGGTTCAAGCCGGTTCCAAGTTCACCTCCCGCGCGAAACGAGTTTCATCAAATAATTTCGAAGAAAAAATCTCGAACGCTAGCGGGGGTTTGAACCCGGGACTTCCCGATCCGGTGGCAAGCATATTCCAAGTTAACCAATGGATCAGTTTAAAAAAACTTCATTATATATTACTACATAAACAAAAATATCACCCTATTATAAAAAAAATATTATATATTATTGTTATATACGCATATATATATTTATATCATATATAATGATAATAATATGTAATATTTGTTTGAAAATAGGATGCCATTTTTGGCATTATAAAAAAAATAGTACAAATTTTATAACAACATGTAATATATTATTACTATAATATATATTAAATAAATAAGTATATATGTGCATATATGTATGTATTTATTTGGATAAATATGTACCTGTACAAATAATGTCAGAAAACACTCAGGAAAGATGATCATGAAAGACTAACCGTATACGTAGGTTCTCCGGACTTATATATATCGCGCACAAATCGCTAACATCGATGATAAGAGAAAACCACAGCCAATCCCTCGGGGGGCAATATCGAGGTCGGTATGGAATCTACGCGAATTCTTGAAAAAAAGAATTGCCTGTACAATAATATCGATGCATATGATAATTCTGAAGAATAATGTTGACGATGCGCATGATAATTTTGTAAACCTTCTTTTGTCCAAAATCGATTAACCAACATTGTTATTTGGAATTTATTCCAAGATAAGCTGCTAATGAGAAATCCACGGTATCTTTATGACATATGACACTGCTGAAATAAATTTTGACGATGCGCAGGATAATTTTGTAAACCTTCGTTTGTCCAAAATCGATTAACCAACATTGTTATTTGGAATTTGTTCGAAGATAAGCTGCTAATGAGAAATCCATGGTAAAGCTACGACTTACTAAGGAAAACGGGGAATATTGAATTGGAATGAATTCTTGTGATTTTGGGGAGGTGCTCATTTTGGAACTTTTTTTTTATGAATAATCTTGAATTAAATATTTAGAAAAAAATAGGAAGATGAATAGAAGTAAAATTTTTTTTTACAATTTTATAAACAATACTTTTTATTTAATTTTCCCGTTGAATATTTGTTTACATTTCATTTCTGAAGTAAATAATTGTTTGGCTTTTATTCAATTATTAATTTGAAACACACATCTTGAATGAAACATACAAATGAGAATAAAATCCGACGATTGAAACACAATTTTGTTGTAGTTGTAATGAATCTTTTTAACGAATAGTAACGCATTTAATTACAATTTCCAAGTATCATAAAAAATTAATGAATACCTTTAACCAATCGAAAAATCGGAAAACATTTTAATAAATAGAAACAAAAAGTGTTTAAAAACAAAAGTTTCAGAAAAATGGAGAAAACGCATCGAAGTATGAAAAAAATATATACAACATTACAACGAATTGAAAAAATGAAAAATATCCAATAATGAAACAAATAAACCAAAACAAAAAACAAATAAAAAATGATTTAAAATTCGTAAAAAAAATCGTTCGAAGTTGAAGGATATTTCGTAGTAAATTTTCCCGATGCATCGGCATCTCGCGTTGGATGAAACATGAGGGCCAAAACCTCGACGCTAAACCCGAGAATGCCAAAACGGTGCCTGACCATTTTGTAATTCCGAAAATGACTGTAATTTTCGAATTCTCGGGCGGGGAATTTTTCAGGGAAGACCGGATTCTTCCTGGGCTCAGACGTGATCGTGGTACCCGCTTGTCGAGTCGTAGCCCGGATTCTTGCGATCTTTTTTTATTTTGAGCACACCGTTACGGGTCCAGATATACAACTACGCATTACGCATCGATATATTCGTGTACGGAAAAAAAGAATAGCTACCAGCAAGATATTCAGAACAAAAGGTAAAAAGTACAGTGAAAGTATATATGACGAGGAACGAGAGAGGCAGACTACGGATTCGTCCTTCAAGGCGAGCTTGAAATGCCATGCGGATGCACATTTAATCGAGAGAATCGTATTCTTACGTTTTCCTCTCTCTCTCTCTTCCTCTTACTCTACGACGAAAACAAATAAATAGAGAAAGAGAGAAAAAAAAGTGGGAAGGGGACCCTCCCTTTCACTTCTTTTTCTATGCGACCTCTCTCCCTCTCTCTCTCTTTCTCTCTCTCTCTCTTTCTTCCTCTCTCTTCTACTATAAAAAATATTCCCCCACCCATAAATCGAATTCCGTCGATGTTATAAGCGCCAAACGATTTGTTGCTCGCATATGTATATATAGTTATAGGTAACTGGAAATGAACTATTCATGAGTAATTAATGGTACTCGGAGATTAACGATCAATTAATTACACTTGAAAATTAGCGAATATTGGGAAATTACCGGGTAATTATCTATGCAGGGAAATTACCGACTAATTCATTACTCCGAAAGTCTGAAAGGAAATATATTTATAAACTCATTTATAAGTTACTTAAAATATTTATTATTCAATAAAAAACAATAAAAAGTAAATCAATTAAAAGTTATTCATATTTATTGTATTATTTATTATAAAAGTATAAGTATGTTAAAATTGTAAACCCAAACACCGGGTTTATTTACAAACATCCAATTCTTCTGAAAAACACTAAAACAAAACGATGTGTTGGGAGTATCGTCAAAAAATACAAAACCTCAAAAAATACAAAAGCTCGGGGCGATATTGAAAAGAAATAGGATTGGAATTCTTATTTTTCGCGAAACGTCACATTCAATATCAGGTTTGAAAATATCAATCTGATTAATTCAGAAACTTGTTGTTCACCTTCGAAAAATTGGACGTTACAGTATCGTGGAGTTTCGCTCACACAACGTGGCGTTTATTTTTTTTTCGTTCTGTAATCTTGCTCAATACGAAATCAGAGTTTGTCACTTACCTAATTGCCAGTCCGCAGGTGGTAAATAAATTGGATACGAGATTAATGATACATGAAAATTTTGCGTATCGATCGATCGATATCGCGTTTATTATCGAATATGGGGGTCTCAAATTGATATTACCTTCGAGCCCCTTTCGGACAAACACGTGTCAGTGACATTTTTTTCTCTCTTATCGCTACCAAATAAAATTCAATCCCGTGTTTCTCGAAATTTCTCGTAATTCGTAATTCAACTCGTGTTTTCTGCAACCGTATAATAAAACTACGATTGAAGCATTACTCGATGAGCCTTCGAGAAAAAAATGCATCCTAAATGGGCGAATCGTGGATTTACAAGTCTAGATCGTGCCATTTTGAGCCTCGTAAACACCTAATCTAATTATAAATTAGTGATAAATAGATGAATAATACACATAAATGAATGATACAAAAACAATATTTTCCAAATTTTCAAGAATTGTGGCAATTTTTTAATATCCATGCAGCAATACCTTAATTCACTGGTCGAAAAATGTTTTTCAAAATTGTTTGCACTCTCGATATCACTGTGTTCCACTTATGATAATCCGGTGTGTGCTAGCGTTTTCTCCAAGTTTCCCAGTCGCAATAGATCTCTTCCAACGTTCACCGAAACATATGAATATCGATTTTTTTTGATAACTCGTAACGCAACATTTGATGTACACAGGTGTCACTAGGTTCAGGAAGAGGGGAGAGGATGGTGTCACCAAACAGTGACACATAACATTCTTTTAAAAAAATGTTACTGGCTGCCGTATGTAAAAAAAGTAAATAATGTGGAATATTAATTATTTTTTTCATCGCTTGACGTACGAACAATAATATTGATCATTTAAATAAAAAAGAAAAACATCGATGCGCTAACGTGTCGACAGAAAAAAAATCATATGGAATTTTACTTTTGTTTTTTTTCATCACTCGTACGACCTTTTACACTTAATACGAAAATTCTTTTTCGTCGTATTTCCGAATAGGCGATAAGACGGAATTTCCTAGTAATTAAGCCCAGTTGACAAGAGAATAGAAATAATTACGACCGCCACATTGAAACGATTACCTTCAGGTGTCGAAATAAACTTTGCCTTTCGTGTACACTCCAAAGCGGAAAAATGCTATATTCATTATTTTTTTCTTTGCATTCTCAAGATACAGCTGAATAGGCAAAATTAACGACTCTCCTTGCTGAGTTATCGCATAAACTTCGCGCATGCAATCCCAACTGATATTCGTCCAGTCCAGACATCTGATAGTATCTTCATCATTTTTTTGTCCCTCTTCTGGTGTCGAAGCATTTTTCAAGGCAAGCCTTCGAGCCAAGGAACATGATACGTTTGCTTGAATGGATTAAATGGTCTCCGAAAGATACGAGAGATACGGTCGTCAGCGAAACCAGTTGCGTCGGTTTAGACTGTACTTCTTCATTGTTCTCATCTTAAATACCCTCTTTTTCCCACATTTTCATTGCGTCCCATCGTTTCTCGTCAGACCATTAAAAATTGTGTCAGATAAAGAAAAAGATTTTTTTTAGGTTTTCCGGAACGAATATTAAAAAATCGCCGAAATTCCTGAAATTTTTGGGTGGGACGTTGGTAATTAGTAATTAATAATTAGTAAATAATTAGTCAGTTATTGATAATATGTTGGAATTATTTTTGTCTGTATATATATGAATTGTTACGAATACATCTAATGCGAATGTAATGTTATTATAATTTTTATTATGTATATAGTTTATTATGATTAATATGTATATTATAATTATTAAAATGATATATTGTTATTGATTTCTCCCTCATTGGTACGCGCTGTTAGCGCTTTTACCTATCCCCTTTCCTTCTCCATCTATCCTAATTTCCTCCACATTTCTTCCCTGTTCCGCCATCCTTTTTCCCCGTTCCGCCGTATCTTTTTCCCTGTGCAATACTCCACCAGAACCTAACCCCATTGCGGCAACAGCCGACTTACGCTGCACTATACCATATTTGCCTTGGGTACGGGGAAACCGTGGAAAACCCGTACCGATATAAACGGCAATATATTCTTCTGATACAAGTCTGTACACCAAGGTCTCAGAAAAATCGGCCTCACGCTCACTGGTCGATATGCCAGCCAGAGCACTGCTAAGCGGTCACCGATCCAAGTATCAGCATCTCTCAACTATACATAACTTCGGTGTTCGCCCGAGCGACACTCTGACCGCCCAACCACCAGCGCCGGTTATAAAAATGATATATAATATGAATATATAATATAACAGAATTACAGTAAATAGATATAATATACATGAATTATACATGAATTATTTGAGAATTTTTCACTTAATAATTTAGTAACTATAAACATGAAGTTAACACTCTTGCTTATGGGAAACAAGCTTTAGCAGACGATAATGGTTACAAAACGAATGCAAATATATGGCCGCAAATGTTGAAAATGTATATCATGAAGATTTAGAATCGAGAGATTGAATGGGGGTATGTTTTAAATAAATGTACTGTACTGTCGTGTTTGCTAGTCAATTTTTAATAGAGTTAAAAAGTTAGTAAGAATTTATTTATTTGAACGATAAATATATAAACAATCTTTCGAAAACTCAATGTATATATTGAGTTCGGCAACGAGTTGAGTAATTGTTCATAATAATAAGAGTAACTGAAAGTATGGAAATTAAAAAATTGACAATTATTTATTTTTGTTAATCGGAACAGATGTACAGTCACTGACGAAATCTTAGTTAAACATACGTTAATATCGTCAAATTTCACTCCAATTATTATAGAAAATGGAATATTAATATAGCCAAGTGTTAATTTATGATTAGATGAGCTATTTGTAAAGCATATACGGTTTGTAAACATGTGTGATACTAGATTCGTTAAACTACGATTGGACTAACTTTCGACTAACTTTTTGCCCGACTGTTCATCCAGTAACACCTTAATTACTAGTTTCGTAATGATCGAATTTTTTCAATGCAGTGTTTGAAATGCGTGCGGATAAAGTTCGATTTTTATCCTCATGCAAAGGAGCTCATCCGTCATGGCTATAAATATATACGGAACGGCGACGGAAAAGCGTTTTTTTTATTTTCTGTTCAATCAAAAGGGGAAAACTGTCGAGTAATGAGGGATTTTGAGGGTGATAATTAAGACTGACCATTGAGTTTAATCATTGAGGTTGATCATTCGGTTTAATCATCGAGGTTGATCATTGACGATGATAATTAAGGTTGATCACTGATTTTAATCATTGAGGTTGATCATTGAAATTGAACATCGAAATTGAACAAAAATGTATCTTGAACGAGTAATTGGTGGAAGTGTACGTGGCAATATGTAACCAGACGGACCTATGGACGTACTGATACTTTAAAAGATAATAGACAACCAGGAACGTATCCGTAGGTTCCAGACGTGTTAGCGCATGGATAATATATTTCTAGGTTTATCCGAGTGTATGTTTTATCTACGAGTTAAGAATGCGTCACGAGTGCATTTTCCACCCAAAATAGCATTTGCTTTGAGATTGCTGTGCCGTTCTCACACGTGTTAATTCTAACGAACAATCCGGTTTTTTCCTCCAGTGCAGTAAACTTGGTTGCAGAAAACGCACTACATACACGTCATATGATTCATGTGGAAGAAAATCGGGCAGGAATGTTACCAGGGCATGATTTAATTCCAACAAAATAATCTATTTAATTAAATAATTGTAAATTTGAACATATGTTAAGCAAAAACGAATATCGTTCAATTTGACATGAATTATTATGGAAAATTAACATATCTACATTTAGTATTTTTATTTTACATTTAGTATTTTTATTATTAATTAGCAATTTAGTAATTGTTAAATAATAACTAGTAAATTTTTTCTTTCAACGAAAAAAAAAGAAACTTACGAAATTCGAAAATCCAAAGCATCGTTTGGGTTCTCCCTACGAACTTTCACAAAAAGTGTAATTGTTGTCCACTGCAAAATTGCTTCTCCACGTTACACGACTATTGTGAAACACGATGAAGATAATGTTAGCTTCTTTTCCGAAAAACGACAATCTCAAGGTATCCAGAAAAGCCTGATAATGCTGAATTTACTTGATAAGTTGCAATTCTTGCGACATCTCGATGATCTAGATGCAATTAACTACCGGGTTAAAAATAATCGTCGATTCGTTCGAATTGATGATTCCCGTGATAAAGATTATCATTTATCGAAGGAAAATGAAAGATTGTAATCGCGAGAGAGCTGAAAATATCCTAGCATCGATTTCGATAGGTAATTTATGCTGGTGTTCGCCTGATCGAGTGAGGGTTTTTAGCTACTGCGTAGGAGTGACGCTGGAATTAGTTACGGTCCAGCTCGGAATAGATTTTTCCTCACGGATTCATCCGTTTCCTGAGCACCTTGGAAATTCTTGTTGTGCATCGGGAAAATTGATTTTTAAGACAGTCGAGAATCACCTCCGTCGCAGGCAATCTCAATTTTTAACAGCGTAAATATACAAATATTTTCAAATTCATCTCTACGTAAATGTGAACACACGCGAATCGAAGTTATTTCCAAACCATTTTAGTTTTAGCAATAATTTGCTAAAACTAAATTGGTCTGGAAATTATTAATATAAATATCGATTGATATTGTTATGAAAGCTGTTGTTAATTGATGGTACTGATTATTAATAATGATATACATGATTAATTATCGAACTTAAAATATTCCAATATCTTCAAGCACGTCTTTGCATGAATATGAAAATTTTGTAATGGAATACATTTTCGGAATCATCTATATCTGGTCACAAAATAATCTAATTGATATAATATATAATAATATATTGTTACATTAGACCATTGAATCATAACCTGTAACTCAATTAATGTACTTTGATGAATTTTTATTTTTTCACAAAAAGAGTCGTTAAAAAAAAGACTGAGTTTATTCGAATTATTATTGTGAAAAAGTATTGTTTTCTTACCGTTGTTAATTCTTTTAATTGATACTCATCATACATTTTATCTTGTCGCTGGATTTGAAAGAGAATTTATTATAAATTCGTTTTTTAAATATCAACTGTCTACATAGGCATTTGAAGAAGCGTTTAATTATCTTTTCGTATTCGAAATATTTGTTGTAGAACTAAAGTGTGCATTGGCATGAATCAGCATGCATGTTACGAGTGTGGGTCGTGGCATCTGATCAATCTCGTATCTTATCATTTTTACAAATACGACACTGACGTACACACTCGTTAACTATGGAGGATCGTTCAAATTGAATAAACTGTAGTAATACGATCAATATTCACGATAACGAATCGAGATAAGATCCAAGTGTAATTAAAACTTCATATTCCTTTTGAAGATACTTTCTTTTTAACTGAATTTGGAAAAAAATATTTTTCATTGATTTATCAATTAAATCAATTTTTATCAAGAAATAATTTTTTTTGTCGTAATTAATATTATTCGTAACCAAACAAATTCAACGATTTCATGAAGAAAAGAAATACTGACGAATTTGGCGCGCAAACAAACAAAAGCACGTCACTGAAAAATCGCAACGAATTTATTTCACTTCCATTGTAGATTGACATTTCACGTCCTGTTGTCTTTTCAATTGATTTTCTGAATTGAAAAATTCTAAAAAGGAAAAATGTTCACTCACGATATTTCGATGCGAAAACCAAAAAACTGTCGTTGAAAAAATACAATAACCTTATCGCTTTTCCATTCTGTGTCCGACGATTGGACGAGCTACCTTATCAGTCCTGCTGATTTTTATCGATTTCTCGAAACTCGGGAAAATTGAAAAATCGGTACTATTCGCTTAACTTAAAATGTGTTTCACTGCAAGCAGCACGTTCGTACGTTTTTTATCACGCTGCATGAAATAATGGATTAATGAACAAAATACCAAATTAATTGAAAATAATAAGGTATTATCGTAAACAAATATTTAAATATTATCTTACATTTTAGATTAAAAAAATATTTTTTTCATAAAAATTATTTGAAATATTATAAAACAAAATGTTAAGTAAAATATTAATATTCTTAATGTACAAGTTATCAGTTCAAATAATAATAATAACGGTAATAAAGTATTATTTAACAACATATATTATAAAATTGCCAATTGATTGAAAAAAATTCGCTTATTAAATATACAAAACCTTAAATCGAATGAATAATATAACATATTTAAATCATGACAAAAATAAAATATTATTAAAAATCAATAACAAAACATGATCAGTTAATTGATAAATATCATAAACGAACAAACAAACAAAAAATATATCCATTTGCGTACTTACCGGAAAATACGTTTTGAGTGAAAACTGCCGGTAACGATAATTCGCAAAAGTACCAAGAACGCTCCGCTTCTCTCCTGACGTTTGGACTCGGTATAAACATGCGCAGTTGTTTTATAATTCACACACTTCTTACGCCGGTACACAGGACCTCCTCGTCGTGCAACAGGCACACGCGAGATCGCGAAAAGGAGCTGGCGCTCAAGAGAGAGAGAAAGAGATCCTCGCGAACGAACGGATTCAGAGTTGTGAAAAGAGTAAGCGGCGCAACGAGCTTCTCTTACCTTCCACACTGGGAATTCCCCCGTACGTAATGCTGCAAACCGGCGAGAGAGCCTTAGGACCAATTGGCTCCGGTTCACCCTGGCTTCCCCACCTCCGCCGATCTCTTTTATACCTTAAAAAGAATGCTCTGTGCCGGACGAAGAAATGCACACACTCTGGAGAACGGAGAAGAAAAAGGTAACGCTCGCCTTTCGTACCCTATGCCCGGTGAAAAATCGAACAAAAACGTTATCGCCATTTTTTTTCTTATAGAAAAGCTTGTTCGTTGCCTTTTAAACGGCAACGAAAAAAAACGAAACGATTCCAATTTTCCGATTTTTTTGTTCAATTATAATTAATATGACTGAATTTAATAATTTAGAAGTATTATTCGAAATTTTTAACAATTTTGGTACCCCATGCCCGTTGACAAAACAAACAAAAAAATTATCACCATTTTTTGTCTCTAGAAAAGTCTGGCTGCCTTGTAAAACGTAATGAAAAACGGAACGTTAAAAAAAAAAACATTTCTTAGGAAAAATTTTAATGATCGAATTGAATAATTCGAATTGAAAAAAAATGTTTTTATCTATTTATTATAATTATGTATGAATTTTTTAATGTAATTAAATACGTGGATATGATTACGTAAATAGATCTTGCTGTACATGTCGGTGTAATTATATTCGTATATTTTTTATAGAATTAATATATTCATTTTTTATTGTAAGAATCGTAAATATTTAATGGATTAATGTGTGGATTTATTATAATAAACAAATTACAATAATAATTCTTTTTACTTTTGATCACAAACGACAAAGCCTACATTGTTGTTCTAGTTATTTTTTAAAGAGCAAGGTTTTTAAATCGTTTTTCTTTATTATATTATTTTATATGATATTATACATATAAATATAATATATTTATACTATATATATAAATATAAATAATAATATATTTATATTATATATATAAATATAAATACATTACTGCGTTTGCTGATTGTCACAATGCGATAATTTTCATTTTATAATGTATTCTTCTAATATAAAAATGGATAATCGTTTTGAAAAAACTGTTTTTTTTTAATTTCAAACTAAACATACAAAAAAAGATTTTAAATAATTTTTTGCATTTCATCTTAAAAAAAAAGTCGAAATGCATAGTTGCTTATCAGAACATATGTTTTTTCTCCTCCGTCCCGCAGCAATTAAATTTGAATCGATCACGGTCTCGAGAACTTACCTTTCGCGATGTCGGTAAAGTCTCATGATTAAATGATATTCGGTGGTATGAGACGCGATTGTTCGATGCGAAAAACGATCACAATCGACTTGGTTGTTTTTCTTAAGAAGAGAGAGAACCTATTTCTTCTTTAGTCATGGAGCTAAATCGCGCGAATAAGTTGCGTAGATGGAATTGTAAATTTCAATTATAATAAGTTACAAATAAACAAAGAAAATTGAAAGATAAATATTTTTTTGCATTTCGCAAGCAACAAACTTAATTATCGTATATTAGAAGGCACTGTTAGGCGGGTTTGAAAATCAAAACCAGCAAAATCGCTAGATACAGATTCGAGAAGTTCTTCCTACCCTGGAAAATAAAATTATTACACTTATCGATTTTGCTCCTTCGAGACGTTAGCTGTATCTGATAACGAACGAATTGCTTCATCCAGAATACAATGATTATCTACGTGCGATCGATTTGCAGATCCCTCAATGACTGTTTGCCAATAGGCAGAAATTGTACCGTCAATCGATTGTCATTTGAAATATCATCAAAGACTCTTTCTAGTATGATAGTATAATGAACATTATTGCAATCTAAATTCGAAAAATGTAGAGAGCTGAAGTAAAAGCTGAAATAATTCTGATGAACTAATAATTATTTAATCATTAGTTTATCAGAATTATTTCACTGAAATGGTTAGAGGATAATATTTTCTTCTTTTCTTGCATACAATATAAAAATTACCTAAATAATCAATAACAAATTTTAATCGTTGTGAAATTTAGGAAATTAGTGTGAAATTTTTTTTTTATCTAATGGAAATTGCGGAAAATTGATAATAATAAATTGTACAATGAAGTTAAATAGAATTTGAAAAAGGATCGGCTAGCTTTATTGGTCAAAAAAGACCGTATCCCAGTAGAATACGTTTTTCTTCCTCTGATCATCAGGAAGTTCATTTCTACCGACTGTCGTATCGCTTGGAATCGACCACATCGATTCGACCACGTTCACAACGTGTTTTTTTCCATTATATCTGACCAACGGTCAATCTGTTCTCATTTTTATTTTTTCATTGTGCTATTGTTTTTTCGCGTGTCACGAAAACTCGTACAAAGCAAATACGCAGAGATGTCTGAAGTTTGATATACGTGGCGACCCTTGAGAAATGTTCAAGACATTGCGATTAGGTGTGAAGTGAGCGTTCAATGACGCGGACGTATGTCGCGACTGAATATAACGATAACGTCCATCTCAGATAACGTATTAGTAGTAATTGATGAAGCATTCTGTCAGATTCTCATTTTTCAGAGCAGAGTAAAGGGGACTTTTAAAGTTTCATGGATCATGCAAAAATATATATTTTCATCATTCACAATTGTTCGTAAGATTATTTACTAGCTTTCGCGATTTCGTCATGGAAATTCACAAAATTTTTGTTGAAATACTTTCTGACCCCTTAGGAAATAGTTTTTTTAAACGCTGACATACGCCATTCTGAATTTATGACGAGTTTACAGAATGTATTATTTTTATTGTTTTATTGCTGCATTCGTAGGATTTCTAGTCTAAGTACCAATTTCAATAGTTTCTATTTCGAGAACAGACTTATGGCAAATCGTACTCATGATTTATCCGTTTAAAGATTGAATTTACCCTTTCAAGGATCGACATACACTTTTCTCGAAAGACAATCCACTTATTGGTATATAATAAAAACAAATTTAAATAAAAGCCGTTTAGCGCTTTTTGAAGTGGGTGCATTTCGGCAGACAGATGCGACTTATATGTAATGAAGTTTTTTCGGGCTTAATAACTCTTTATTGAGATTGGTCTGCAAGAATACAGGCCATCATTCCATAAAATAATTCCTTGATACGATCGGAATGAAAAATTGAATAATAACAGGATGTATATTCAGATAAGATAGCACAATAGATGAACTATCTTATTTAAATAACCGTCGTCAGCAATGGTCGATTCGTTCTGCAAGTCGCTGAGTCGCCGTCTACAAGTCGAAATCCTCTAACAACCTTTGCGTTATCTAGAAAATTGTAGGGATTTCATTTATTGCCCAGGAAAGCTGTGGGTCGCAAGATCTAATATTATCTTTCACAAAGCTGAGACGGAATTGTCCACCGATTTTCATTGATATTTCTTTTCGCATTCCTCACAAATGTCCGTTTTACCAGTAACGCTTATGAATTCACCAGGAGGAAAAAAATAAGTTGATATTTCTTCGGCACGTCGGCAATGAACGCTTTATGACCATACATTTTTTACCGTCTTAAATCGTTCGTGTATCTTCGGTGACTGTTTTTTCCTTGCAATCAAGCTCGTGTCATACATAAATAATATTATAACTTCAAATGGGTATTTTGTATCTCGGTGACTATTTTTTTTTCTTGGTAAGTCAATTTCAAAGTAAGACAATCAAACACGAGTACGGAATTTATACGCATTATAGAAAAGTATAATGCGCGTCAATTTTTTTCTACTAGCGTTACTGTCTTGGATTTATTTGGGTCTGTTTGGGTTTCTTTGAATTAATCTGGATCGCTTTCGGTTTTTTCGTATGACTTTGGCTGTATTTGAATCTCTTTGGCTTTATACGGATCTCTTTGGGTTTATTTGAGTTCCTTTGAGACAATTGGCTTAATTAATTGAGCTTAATCATGAAATCGTTACAACTATGGTAATAGTTATTAAAAAAAATTGACCGGAAAAACAACTTTCAACCAGATTCGAATGTTACCGGCACTTATGAAATTTGCTTTCGCGAATGGTGACACCGAATTTATTCGATGCTCAAACTTGAATTAGCGGAGTGGGAAAGTGACCAGTAGACACCCGATCGAATTAAGTAGGTTACGATGACCGGTGCTAATATCAAGGGGACATTCAACCGTGTCTGACGCTTCGTAAATCAGCAAACCGTATTTTACGTCAGTCCGCCTGTTTGCTTGTTTTGTCCTCAACGTCTCGTTTCCCTCATTTATCGTTGACTTTGGCCGCAGCGTCATCATCAATACGATCTTTCCGCAAATATGTTTTTCTCGAGGTAACCATTCCTTGGTCATTCTTGACCAAGGCATGCCCAGTTAACATGGGAACGATATGGTCGAGCGCTTAGTGGGTCGCTTGGAACTGGACAATTATTATCTGTACTATCGCCTACATGTGAGTATCTCACTCGAGATCGAGGTACGCTGATCGGACGCTTTCTCGCGTCGGTTTCGTCATCCCACCGATCGAGAGGGGAACTACTCCGAACTGAGGAAAATTGAACAAAAAAAAAGGCATGTGGAAAGAAGTACACGTTTTGCTTGATTTTCAAGAGGCCTATCAACATTAATTGTACCCTATCTTTGTATATTATTTCTTAAATATGTTCATTCCGTTTATCGATATGGATCATTAATAAATTTATCAATTATTTTTCGAAGGGATTTAATTTGACTTTAGTTAAATAATCATAATAAATAATAATAATAATAATAGATAATACAAAGATAAATTTAAAAGTTAATAGTTAGTAATCAACAATAATATACATATATAATAGATAATAATGAATAATAATATCTTATAGAAGATTAATATTAAAAATTGAGAATTAATTAATTTTACAAAATTGTATTGCCTATTGAATGAACGTGCAGCTTTATTGTAAAATTAAGGGAGAATTCCAATGTACCGGCTTACTTTTCTTACTTACTTACTTTCGATATTATTTTGTTTTTTTTTTCTTCAAAACATTCATTTTTTTATTTTCGACAATGTTATCATTTTCGATCGATTTGTCAATTTTGTATAATTTTTGTGGTTATTTATTAATCGATTTATTGAGAAACGATTTGGAAATACTTCAATTGATTATAACATTTATATATCCAAAAGAAGTGAAAAAATTATAAAATCTATGAAAAATACAAAAGTTGAGTCTTTAAAAAAACTATAAAATGTATGTTCTGCGAGGAGTTGAAACTAATGTAAAATAAACGATTATGTATTCTTTATTTTGTCTATTCCATCATCACGAGCGTGCATCTTCCCCAAAGGAAGTCTAAGATTTTCTCAGTGAAGTGGAGTTCCGAAAAATCAACCAATAAATCTCTGGATTTTATAGACTGTATTTTATTGCTCGTGAACAGGCCCCAACTTTGCCGGAGCTTCCTTGAGTTCCTGCGATATTGGCAGATGTGAAAATCGGCATTATTGATGAAATTGTCGTAATTCTAACATATCATAAAAATGATTTATCGTACAATCGAATTATGTATATAATCATATATTGATGCAGTATTTCATATCATTGAAGACCATCTCACTACAACTGGATTTTAACGTGAATATAAAAAAATATATTTTAAAAATAAATCTACCAAAAAATGTTACTTGACGTTTTATTCTATTCGAATTGAATATGTGAGAAGTATACGAAATTATATAATTAACGTTTACTATTTTTCCTTATTTAGTATATTTAAATTACTACATTTCTAGTACTACTGAAATTTGTCATTTAGTACATTTATTGTATTGAAATTCGTAATTAAGTGCATTCCTAATACTATTGAAATTCGTCATTTAGTAAATTTTCAACAATGAGTAACGAATTCTAATTAGAAATAATTGTTGAAAAAACGAATAGGCAAAAACTGTATTTTGTGATATTGGTTCTATCTCTTTGATCGTCCGGTGTAATCCACACGAATTGGAAGTTGGAAAGTGCAGCATGGAATTCAACCAGCCGTTGGCATTGTTGCCCCATCGTAGAGTTTTCACCGTACCATGGAGCTAAATAATACTTCAAATGGCTAAAGACATTATTGCGTAACGGAATAATGGAATATTCGCTGTCAAGTGCTGCGTAAAAAAGCACAAAAGACGCATACAGCAACGAAAAACATTTTCTACTTACGATAAACAAAATTAATTGTCGTTGTCAAGAAGTATAATAAATAAAAAAATACGTAACGTATTGAGGAAACAGTTTTTTTTCACAATTTATTGGCATTTTCATTTAGGTAATTTCTCGTATACGTATAATCATTTTTTCAGTTCATTATTTGTGACAATGCGCAATCTGTACGAAACTCAAATCTGCTCGCTTGGTTTTCGACGAAACGTTTGGTTTACAGCCAAATTGTTCAGTGCCTATTACTTAATGACACGTTTCGTTAATGTAATATCCTGAAGGTCGTGCGATTCTCGAGAATATTGATACTGCGGGTCTTATCGAAGAATTGGAAAACATCGAAAAATTGGGTGAGGTCCTGAAAAGCATAACCATCTAATCAAGTCGAAATTTGGCACAGACCTTTTTTGTAAAAAGGAGTGGCGTCCCATTCCTAACGGTAAGATACAACAGGATAGTGCATACCCATGGGTTTTCTAAACGAATCTTCAGAAAGTAATGACATTTCACTAGATAATGGAAAGTTTATTGATCGATGGCTGTTTCCTCATAAGATTTCTTGAATTAGCAAATAAAAAACTAGATTCTATTATCGTGCGGAAGCCGTGATGGAAATGGTGGAAAATACAAAGTTTGGCTAATGAGACTCAGATAACCCCAAGGAGGATCAAACAAATGAAAAAAGATCCGAAAAAACCCAAAAGATCCGAAAAAACCCAAACTAATGCAAGCGACCCTAACAAACCCGAAGAGACCAAAATAAACCCAAGAAAACCAAACAGACCTATACACTCCAAACAAACTTAAACAATACTAAACAAACCTAGAGACCCAAGCAAACCCACAAAATTCAAAATAAACCCAAGCAATCCTAAATAAACCCACAGAGACCTAAGCAGATCCAAACAAAAGCAAATAGACCCACACAAATTCAAAGAGACCCAACTTCAGTTGGGCCTCTTTGGATTTGTATGCTCTCTGAAACCCAAACAAACAAGCCCAAGTTGACCCAAACAAAAGCAAATAGACCCATACAAATCCAAAGAGGCCCAACTGAATCCAAATGGATTCAGAAAAACACATACAAATGTGAATACATCAGATAAACTCGAAGGCCTACACAAACCATTAAAAACTAGAATAAGTACATCCGCCATGCGGAAAGATATACATATACGGGCGAGCACTATCCGCCAGCAAGGAACCCTGGTAGCATTTTTCCGCATTTTTCTAAAAAATTCCCATTTTTTCTCATAATTTGTCCGATTTTTTCAGTAAATTGAGACTTTTCGGAGATATTCGGAGAAAAAATATTTCGACAGTACTCCGAAATTCTCTAAATTTCCCTTTTTTCACCACATTTTCCTCAAAAACTCTTATTTTCTCCAATAAGTTTTGTGATTTTCTCCCATTTTTTTATCGAATTGAGACTTTTTAGAGAAATCCGGAAAAAAATATTTCCACATTACTCCGAAATGTCCCAAATTTCTCCGCATTTATCTAAACATCCCTATTTCTTTTCGAATTCCTTTAAGTTTCTTTGAAATTTACTCCCTGCATTATTAACATTTCTTCTATACTTTAAACTTCCAAATACTTTTTGGGTCACTGCCCCTCTAACAAAATCAAGTATTTGTTATTTACTGTTTGATTGAAGGTAAGGAAAAAATGGGAATTTTTGCCGACAAAAATGGGAATGTTTTTGAGCTTTTATCACTTTTCCGAAATTCTTCTAATCAGGCATTTAATAAGGCTCGGAAATAATGGGAAATTTACGTTAATAAAATGAGCAAATCGGAATAATGCGGGAAAAGATGAATATTGGGAAAAATCGGCATAGCTCACAATGAATATTTCTCATTTTTTCTCCATTCTCCGAATTGAGGAATAACGGAAAAAATTTTAAAAAATGGGGGTCAAAAAAATTCTGCCGGGGAGAGAACTTGGAAGAGTGAGAAGTATCGATCCGCTGTAGTGGCCGACATAGATATACGTACGGGATAAAAGAATATACTTTAAAATTCGATACCTCAAAAACAATTTCTCATCGCCAGAAATACTTTTGGGAGTTCTCTTAAAACTTTAAACGGAAGGTCTGTGCAAAATTTTCGTTTTAGCACAGACATGTTTAGAGCTTCGACCGAAAAATAGTTGACCAGCTAACTCTTACCGATTATTTCCATCTTTCACTTTTCAATCCATGAATACTCTTCCAAACGTTTTATTCCTTCTCACAGTGAATCACAAGTGACTAAGAAATGACCTCCGAAAAAAAAAACGCAAACATTAAAAATTGAATCGCTATGTTTACACAGTTGACGAAGGACACGAAAATTCCTCAGTGCGAAATTCCGTCGTCCCAGTCGCCGGTACTTGTCCACCTCCGTAGGTAAAATAAGAATGCAAAACCGCCATCAGAGTTAGCAGAGGAGCAAATCGTCCAAGTCGTTGAACTACGTGAATCGACATCGCTTACCGACTTATGGTAATATCATCATTTCAAGTGGAAGGTTAAAGACGGGATCGAGAGGTGGCGCGACGTCGTTCATGATCCACTTGTCCACATCTGACCGTCGCAGGTTGCCTTACCGACCGAGTTTCCGCGATCTCTAAAGAAAAATAGCAAAAAAAAATCGTGACCTTGCCAAAACCGATTGCGATAAAAATCTCATCTCCCGTCGAGGTACGATTACAACTTAATCAAATTTACACATTCAACTTCTCCGCCAATTTTCCATACAAAAAACCATTACTGTTAACCTCTCCCTTTCCCCTAGCATATTCGAGAGTGAAATGAAGAGTGCAATCTTCACGCAAAAAAAAAGAAAAATAAATTTCATTTAAATTCGCGGTTTTTGTTGGAAATAATTTTTTTCTTTACTATTTTTTTTTAAGAACGAAAGTGATCCAACAGATGATCGGTTCGGGGATACGCGTGGCAGAGCCGAGGATCAACGGGAATGTCCGAACTCGTACGATGAGATCTATGCGGCAGTTGAGCGCGGAACCTCTTGCCGCGAGTATCGTGTGTTTGGTGATTCATTGAAGGACGTTTTTCAAAATTTACGTTTATTTCGGTGAGTAGGCTGCGTACATTTATTTAACGGGAACGAACTCGTCCCGTGTTTTTCGTTTTTTTCATCGCTACTCTGTATCGTTAGGCATTCCTGTTTCCAAATGAGTTTAGGGTATTGTGCGGACCGATACAACAAACTATGAATCGATTGAACGTCGTATCGTGGGTGTCTGTGTGTGCGTGTGCCCTTCAAGCTCCAATAGGTAAACCGTTGTCTTAATCGCGTTTCAAAAACGTTCCGATACGTGAAACTTACTTAAAAGAGAGAAAGAGAAAGAGAGGGAGGGAAAGGAACAACGTGTACAGGTGTTCGAATTGACAGACTTGAAAAACCGTTCTATGAGAGGAGTTGATAAGAATTTCAAAGGAATGTCACGAGACTGCTTGTAGTTTGCTTGATGTTATTATTATTACTCTATACAATTGAAATTGAATTAAATTTAAAAAAACACATTTTAATTTATTATATATAATTTATGATGGATTAGTGTATGTATATATATATATATATATATATACACACACCCACACACACATATACATATACATATATAGAGTAAAAAGAAAATTTATAAATAAATACATTTATCTATCAATAAATTAATTAATGAATAAATAAAAAATAATGTTTAATCGTTCGTTTTATTTACAATTTTAAATATAATTTCTCAATTTATATATCTAAATATAAAATCCAATTAAAATTTCCAATGAAAATAAAATGATTAATCTTATGTTTATACATTTTGGTATTTTGTTTTTATAATTAATAAATAATGAATAATAAAGTATAACATGTGTAAAATATAAACAAAGAATTTATAAATACGAAATAACATGGTTTTTAAATTTGCCGTAACCACTACTTCGTTGTCAATTGTTAATTCATTTATTCAGGCCGCTTAATGTAGATAGTTATAAGAATAATCATTTAACAAGTGGAAAACAGGATTTATTAACGGAAATAATATGTTTTCTTATAAAATGGCCTCTATGTTTGTTTTTGTAAATAGAAGCGAAGGGGCGTCGGTACGCTGTGATAAAATATGGAAATGAGGTGAATCGAGAATCAGCATTGGTACGACTTCGTCGTTATGCTCCACTATAGTGTTCCAATTTAAGGTGGAGTATTCGTATACCGTTACGAACAATGACCGCTCAATATACAATTCGTCCACGTTACTTCATAACTCACTGTTTACTCAAAATACTTCGGGCGCATTTTTCTTTTTTTATCGTTCATTCCTACTCATTATTGAGTCTACAGTGGGGCAAAGTTGCTGAGGCAACAGGTAGCGCTTTCCGAGCGTCCTGTGTGCGAAGATACTACAAATTATACCACGCCGTTTCGTGTAGTCGTATTTAATCGCGGAACAACGTTTTTTTTTTTTCGTGATAAGCTACGTTTGGTATTCTGGTCTATATCTCGAACAATTTGCAAAGTCCTTTATCCGTTTTCTGTTTTAAACGTATTATCGTTTATTATACGTGATTTGACTTATTCAGATTTTTTTTTTAATTTTAGGGCTCATGAAATTTGATTTTGTGTGATGCATTGTTGAATTAATAGGATAATTGATTATTTTATGGATAATAGTTGATAATAATTGATAACGTATAATTCATTAGAAAAATCGACATATTCTCGTTATTCTATTTATTAGAATAATGTAATTAAATTCGCGGAAAGTTGTATTTTGCTGATTGTTTTTATCAATAACAGTATCATATCAAAAAATGTCAATAACGTACAATTGAATTTTTTTTTTATATGGTTTTTCGTAATTATATTGCTGTCGGCTTTGTTTCTTTTCCGAAAAAAATCGATCGCCAATGGATATAGTGAACAAATAATAATTCAATATAAAATTAGTCAAATGTTTACTCAATATCAATATCAGATTAATATTTATTTGATTTTTTGAAACCATAGCTCAAAAGAAAATCAGAACGTAGGTAAACAAAAATTTGTTCACTACTGGTCTCGTGCGCGTCCAAACTCGCAGCTGTACACCGAAAAAAACTGTTGATTATGCATATAGCGACAGGTGGACAATTTCGAAACGTGGTAAACACGATTGGCGGGATGGCTGGTGGAGAATACACGTAGGCACGGTCTGCGTATGTAGCATCGTCAGCTGCAACGTGCAACGGTTCCTAAGTCGCTGTGAACTGGACGTTTGTTCTCGCTTTGCCGAGCCTCTAAAAAGTAAAAGTATTCCTTCACACCATAGCAATTCTTTCATCGTACGAGCATACTAATAGTGAAGCTGCGAGAGAGCATTCGTCCTGTTAAGAGAGAAAAACAAATATAAACGATTTAGGTATTGAATAATTAAATAATAAAATTTTATAATTAAATTACTTGAGCTCTCAATAATTAAATAATTAAAAGCTCTAATTACATAAGTAACGATCAACATAATTGAATAATAAAAAGTTGAAAAATAATTGTGTCAAGAGGGCATCATGCCTGAAAGTTTTAAGAATTTCGTCGATTTTTCAATATGCAGTTTTTTTTTAAATATTCATCCAATAATTTAATATCGATTCACTAATACCCTAATTGGGTGAACACTTAAACTTGAGTGATTCATCCCTGGGTATTTGCAATTCGATAAATTTCCACGCTTACTCTGCCACAATACTTGGTTTGCAATGATTTCACCGGTGAGATTGTTTCCTTTCTTTCTTGTTTTAAATATTCTTGCAACTTGCTGAGAATCCCAGCTGATTAGATACAAAGTAGAAATGGATGGGCGTGGAGAATGAAGAAGATTTCTTTCCGTCTGTGTCATTGACTTGCTGTTTTCTAACGTGAGGTCCAACCATGATCGTAGCCAAAGATATCTTGCAGATATACAGCTGAATTTAATTCATCGTTTAAACCAAATAACTCCTTTGTTTATACATACACGCAATTATTTATCGTGGAATTAGCTTCAATGCAGCCGGACTAGTGATTCGAAAGTGATCGTTATCGTAATGTCTCGGATCTGAGGATTATGAGAATTTCTTTTTCAACGATAAAATCGATATCGTTTATGATCTTTGGAATGTCATACAGTCGTTCGATCATACATTTTTTTGCTCAGGCTGAAGGTAAACATACGTTATTACGATTTGAGAAAATAAACTTTTTAGATTCGTTCAGAACTTGTCCGGATGGGCCAATTTGTTTAAGTATGTAGGAAACTTTTAATCTATCATAATATCAGTGTATAGACCTCGATAAGATACAAACCTGCCTATTTGTATCAAATAAAGCCAAAGAAATTATTTCAAAACGGCCCTGGACTTGGCAAGATCTTTCAAGTTTTCAATTATATAAGAAAATTCAATTTTATCATGGTAGTATTTAATAGTTAAAAACGTACGATCTCGGCGTCGATTCGTGTCAAATGAACCCAAACAAACCCTTCTAAACATACCCTGGGCTTGGCAAAATCTTTGAAGTCTTTTAATTACACAGGAAACTTGAATTTCATTGTTTGCAGTATGTAATCCTTAAAAAAGTACGGCCAAGGGCGATCCCTTGGTCGTACTTTTTTCCTGGGCTTTCAGAATTGTAGTTTATCATGTTAGTGTGTAACCTTCGATGGGATATAATCCTGGGAGCGATGTGTGTAAAGCAAACCCAAACAAACGCTTTAAAAATTGTCCTGGGCTTTTCAGAATCAGTCAATTTTTTCAATTCATTAGAAACAAATTTATTCCATCATGTCAGTATGCGAACCTCGATAAGGTATTATCCTTAGATCCCTTCGTATCAAAGATCTTGATCAAACCATTCCAGATCTGTCAAGTTTTTCAATTACACCAAAAACTTGTATTTTATAATATCCGTATGTAAACATCGATTGAGCCTCGACCCTTCCATTTGTCTTCATATCACGTGTCAACTTCAGTGAAAATTAATTTGCAGACGAGTCGGTTCGTCATCCCGAGAAGGTTTTTTTTCCTTTAGTGCTACGTCTTTACGCCACGTCGTGATTCCACTTCGTATCTTCTTATCGGGCTGGCTCGAGAAGTGTACGAGAGTGGAACGAAGAGTTCCCTCAGAGCCGTACTTTACCTCTCTCGCAATCGTATCCTCGAATAATAAACGCGTATGGCTTCGCGTGAAAAGCCCCTCATGGATTCTCTCTCGCGTGTTATATTTTTCACCTCCAACTTCGACTTTTCCCCAGACATTGCACACGGATAGTGATATCTGTACAGGAACCTCGCAATTAAACGAGATTTCATCTTTGTTCGTCTACCTCCTATATTCCTAGTTCGCACGCTTGAGTACACTTTCTTTTTCTGTTAGATTAACTACTCGAATAAATCTCATTGTCATGGATTTCAATTCCTGGAGAATTTCCCTTTTATACTCTCGTATTTGTATACGCGAAAGTTCCGGGTTTTTACTATTTATAATTCATAATTTTTTTATATTTGCTTCATCAAAAAACTGTATGTTCTCTAATTTTTTTTCTTTGGATTAATTATTTTTGTTATTACAGATTTTCAAGATTTTTGAAAATTTGTACATAATTAAGGACTTTAATTTTTTAACTTTACATTTTTTAATTTTTATCTTTTAATTTCACAATTTTTACATGATTAATTTCTTAATTGCAATATCTTTTAATTGACGTGCTATTTGGGATTTTTCGAATACAAGAATTTTTCAATCAGAATATAAAATAATAAACTTGATATTAAAGCAAAAAAGTTAAGCCCATGATGGATGAATTATTTACGTGAGTAATTAAAACACTTTCTTTTTTTTTAAGTCAATTTCTCAAATGATGTTTTTTTATGTGGGTGTTTTAAATTCCATTTAAACGTCAAGGAAATCTGTTATTAATGTATCTAATAATCACTTGTCAATCGTATTGTGCAGATTATTGTCTACATATCCATACATAAGTATTCATTTATGAAAAAATATGAAGATGAAGAATATATGAAGATCTGATAAGAGTATTAATTAACTTAAACTTTATTGAATCGATATTTGTCAAGAATTTCAATATTTCCCGACGTCTTTACGTTAATGCATACTATCGTTAATTTAATAAGTGATTTTTCTATTATACTAATTTTTATGATTTTTATTATATTAATATCATTGTTCGCAAATAAATATTTACGAAGAATGATATTAATGTTTCTTACTTTTGAAGTCCTTACATAATAATAATATTTAGCATAATCGAAATATAAATAATCTTTTCGAGCGAAATAGAATTAAATCAAACTCCACGACTTTCTTCAATCTCCAAACTGACGACAGTTCTTCAAATCCCTGTTTAATAATAATATAGTTCAGAATAAAAACATGTAAATAATACTTTCGTACGAAATAAAGTGAATTTTGATAACTTCAAATGAATTATCAATAAACGTTTTTTAATTGTCAAAAATTTGCAAAATAATTGTCAATATATGTGTATATATATATATATATATATATATATATATATATATATATATATATATATATTGCAACAAGTTGTAAAATACGAACATAAATGTTTTAAAAGCATGTTACAATGAATCTATTAAATGGCAAAAAGTTGAAAAAATCAAAAAGTCAATTAATCGAAAAGTTTGTCATTGAGAACAAATGTATTTATAATTTATATGGACCGAGGCTCGGAGAAAAAAAGATTTTCGTTTGCGTGTAACGTTGGATTGCCTGGATGTTGGTGACGAACAAACCTGACGACGTTGCGAGCTGCATAATGATTATACGACGTTTATTCACGCTCTCGTGTATCATTATACATAGTCCTTCTCCCCTAATAAATGTACTTCCAGCTCGTAGTTATAATGGCACACACCACCGGAAGCGACTGGTTGGTCGCGCCGTGTCCCACGACGAATGTGACGGTTTTCTTTGCGTCAGAGGATATACCTCGTATCCGAAATTCGAACCGCGTATATATAATACTCAAGGCACTCGGGACTCCCGTCAATTATTCGAATACCGTGTTCATACGCCAGCAAAAAAAAATAAAGGTAACACACCCGTGAAAAATGTATATAAATTCCATCAGTGTTCAAATGCACAGTTATATCTATATAAAACAGCCGCTAAAACGAAAAAAATAGATGTGGCGCTACAAAGTTTTGAATTAAGGACTTTGACCAGAAATCCTTAAAATTAAATTTACACCAGGGAATCTTTTAGACCTGCTGGCGACGAGGGTGTGACGAGCACCGATTGGGATTGTGTTCGGAGTGTGCCACAAAATCAAATTTAAAGAATTCTCAATGTTATACTTATTTTTGTATTTCTTTATAATATGATGAACAATCAATAATTACGTTCAAGAAAATGAAAAAAATCATCCAAAATTACTTATCTAGACGTTTTTTCCGCTAAAAAATTACCTCATTTTCCAACACGCTTATAAAATCGTTAATTTCTCATAATCATACCATGTTATTTTTTGTCTGAAAATATGAGTCATCTTTTATTTCCGGTAAATTACATGTAAATATCTCAATGAGTATTTAAATGGCGTTATAACAAAAAAAAAACACAGATTATAAAAACTTCTGTCTTCAGTTTGGCTATTTTTTTTGTGGAAAACCTTTTTTTTAAATGACTATAATGCGTTATCTAGAATTTGCTACCCCTAAAAAATACCCTATAAGTTCCATTTCGTATAATTGTCGATGAGACAGAACATTTTAAAAGCTCGAAGTGCAAATTTGCACTCGTGCGGTAAGCGTGTAACCTTAAAAAGGGTGTAGCGGCTACGGGTTACGTTTGACTAATATTTAAATTTTCCATTGTATTTTCAAAAATCACGAAAAATTTTCTCGATTTATCAATGTTCCGTTAACAGTGCGTATAGGTATTTTGTGTGGAATTCCGACACCTCCTTCCACCTCCGATCGACTTGAAATTATGCACAGAGCTTCATTTTGATACTCAAAGACAAACCCTAAAAGGATTTTCGGCGTCACTCTATAATTTTCGAGAGATTAAATTTTGTACATTTTTTAATCAAAATTCCAAAAAAAACAATTCCTCCAAATAAATTGTAATTTTGCACGGACTTTCCTTTTAATGATGTAAGAAAGCCTTTAAAAGGATTTTTGAAATTTTGATTAAACTAGCGATAGTTGTCGAGATATCCAATTTTTAAATGTACGGTTTTAACGCCTGGTAGTATATCTATATCTCTCGCCACGCCCGATGAATACCCCCACTCTTCCGCCTTCGTCGAGTTGTGGTCGCCCGTGCTTGTATATCTTTCGCCATCTGAAGACCGTTTTCCAGTGTTGTTTGGGTTTGCTTGGGTTTATTGAGGTTTGTTTGAGTTAGTTTGGATATATTTAGGTTCATTTGAGATCTTTCAGTACAACAGAAAAATAAAATAAAATTCTAAAATAAATAACTTTCAAAATTCGATATCTCGAAACTAACGCGGGTCTCCGAAAATCCTTTAAGGAGTTCTCTTAGAATGTTAAAAGAAAGGTTTTGCAAAATTACAGTTTCATCGAAGGCGCGGGGTTTTCGGAACTTCGTACCATTTACGCTTTACGTTACTTTACGTATATGCAAATTGTACTTATCTGTGTGTATGTGTATACGCATTTAACACGCCATTCGCTCTCGCGAAAAATCACACAATCTCATAGACAAGCTCGTAGAGCAAACTGACTCTCTTTCCCGTTACAACTTTGATTTTTCGTCAAAGCAACGCATTGTGTTCGACAGCTTAACGTTGTGTACGGGCTGTGATTGCAGTCACTTTTACAGGTGCATATTAAGCACTTTCGAACATCCCTCTCCCATCACGGTGCATCTCTTTATCTCGCTGCCCCCCCCCCCCTCTCTTAACCCGTCGTTCATAAGTTAATTATCGTACATGCCCTCGTAATCCGAATTGACAGAACTTTAAGTGGGATGTGAAGAACAAAAAAATACCACTGACATCATTTCCAGCATTGTTTCGCCATGTGTTGAACGAAACAAAAAATTTAAACACACAGTTGCAATTCGTGCTGACGACCAGTATATCGTATTCATCGCCTCACTAAATAAACGAGATAAAAGACACACAAACATTTGACGTTAAGTCAATTATATTAATGATAAACTAAAATTCTGGTTTATTGTTAATAAAATTGTTATTGGAGTGACATCCGGTTTGTCTGTGGTTCCGAGGACTTTTCTATGAAAATACTTTTTTCGAGGTTAGGCTACTGTGATGACAACGAAATCAGTGTGATTTGAAAAAAGGCATTTTGGAGGAATACGTGGGATGTTGGGATATTTGGGATTTTTTATTTATTTATTCATTTTTAACAAACAAGTGAAATTATGGGAAATTCGTTCGAGCATTTTGATTAATTAATTACTTAATTATGAAGGAATAAGTGAAAGTATCGTTTGGACATTTTGATTAATTGATTAATTAATTATGAAGGAAAGAATGAAAAGAAAGTTAAATCCTTTGAAACTAAGAAAACGAGCTTTTTTCACAAAATCAATAATATTGAGTAAATCGCTTGGGAATTATGATTAGTGAATGATTTATTTCAAAGGAACAAATAAGTTGATAAGGAGGTCGTTAGGGCATTATGATTATTTAATTCATTAATTAAATTCGTAGATATGAGTGAAATTATTGGAAGATCGTTTGAAAGAAAGAAAATGAGTAATGTCACTTTATTATTATTATTATCGTTTATCAAGGTTTGAAGAAAAACAAAAATTCAATTGTTTACTCGACTTTTTTTTAACACGAATTTTCACATCATCTGTGTTCATGTTCCGATGAAATATATTTTTCATCTCTTCCTTCTTCGTCTAGAGATATATAACGTCCCGGTAATTCGTTTGTTCGTTCGCGCGATTACGTAATTCGAGATTTCGTCCCCCACTCCTGCACGAGCTGACAAGCCAATATTGGAGAAGCCCATACACATACGCACACACTTGCGTATTTGTAGCGTAACTCATGCAGCACATGAAGAGTCGTCTCGATGACAGCGTAAATGATGACCGTGATATTGCACGAAGGTTGCACCAATTAATATTAAACGACTGCAGGTCTATACTGCATCCTCAATCGACTTATTTTTAACGATATCAATGTTGCTTCGGAATGCAGTGAGATATATTTATATTTTTTTCATTGCATTCCTTTTATAATTATTCAAAATTAATTTTTTCATACTTTCGAATTTTACCTTTCCTGTTGAAAATTCGCAAAAAAACATTTTAACAATTTTGGAAAATCGTAGTAGCAAGTGCAAAATTTCTTACATTAAAAAAAATACAACTTGAGTCAAAAGTTTGATCCTTCATCGTTGACATTTTTGTACTATTATTGATCATATTATTATATCATTATACAATTACATAAATAATATAACAATTAATAAATTACAATCTAATGAATGTTTATAGATAATATTATAAAACGTAAAGTCAAAATGATCGGTTGGCCCCGGGTCAACCGATCGGGACCTCCCGGTCAATGATCGGGAGGTCCCGGGTTTTAACCCCGGTAGCGGTCGAGATTTTTCTTCGAACTTTTCCGATGAAACTCGAGTTTTAATGAAATTTGGAGGAAACACTTGGAACCGGCATAGGGTTTCTACAGTTTCCCTATGCCCGTGTCAGAAATGGCACGGTTAATACACGGGATGGGGTAAAGAGTCAGGAATGAATGGAAAAAGCATAGTAGAAAGAAATAAGAAGATACAGGGAAAAACGAACGGGAAAAAGTCGGGAGACACGTAAAAACCTGCAAAGGTGTACGTCGGTCAAATGGAGAATATAAATAGAAAAGTGATATAATAAAAAATAGGAATATAATTTATCATGTAATAATAATTATTTTTTATCGTATTATTTCGTTTATGATATGTTTTTTTTATCCAAGATGCAGCTCTGACCAAAAAGTACGCGTTACATAAGAAAGAATAAATTCATCTCTGTAGCGTGCAACCTTGATTACTATTTTTTTTGTATTTTTCCGCACAAGGAAACGTCACGTTCGCCTGAAGTGCAGATTTTTTCTTCGTTTCATTTTCTCGGGATTATGCGGTCGCACCAGCGACCACATAGTCTCGAAGATCAATCTTGACGAGATAGGCGTTGCAAAATACCATGAAACGCTAGTAAGGTGTTTATCAATAATTTTTTTAATGTCATTTAATTCAATCAATCAATCATTTACAAGATTTAGTTAATTATGTGATTAATTATTTTTAATTATTTATTTTATTTTAATAATTAATTCAATTAGTTTATATTCAAATTAATTCATTAGGTAATTCTTTACTTTAATTAATTGAATACATTTTTAAATGTATTAAAAGAATTAAAGCATTGATTGGTGGTTCGATCGATGGATAATTGAATTAATCTTCGAGGTGCCTAAAAATTAATTCCATATTTTCTTTAGATATAAATTTTAAGAGGATTCATACGTTTCTTTTTTTTTCGTGTTGACCTTAAAAGAGAAGAATTGTACATATTTTTGCTTAATATCACTAAAATTTCGGGCAGACCATGAGGAATCGTGAATTCCATCTCGTCTCGTCAAAGAAATTCCAACATTTACTGCCCCTTGCAGCAGAACAGAGAAATGGATATTCCGTGTCGTCCTTTCGTCCCGCAAGACGGGAGGTCGTTGTACCGTCTTTATAGTTCGATGTGCCGCACAGCTCCTCGCTGTTCAACGTCATCCTTCTCGTTTATGTAGGATGTGACCCCTTGATTATGCTAAGAGCTTTTCATAAAAATACCGTTTGAATACTTAACCAGCGCAATTTTTATTTCCGCGTACATGACGAATGATTTTTTTTGTCTTATTTCGATAGTCATCTTTTACAAAACGATTGCACGTCCGGCAGATCGGAGTAACTAAATTTCTATTTTGTTTAATAATATTTCTACCATATAAATTATTATTGTATAAATTGCATTTACAATAAATAATAAAACGAAAAATCAAAATTTATTTTTTCCTAAATTAATAAATGAACATAATTAAAGTAATTGCTGTTTTATTTAAAAAAATTAATGATAAAATTAATTATTATCTATTTTGAATGTCAATATAGATTATTTTCTTATTTAATAAATTGAAAGATCACTAATTATACACGTAATTTATGTGCTGAAAAAAATAGAATAATAAAATGCATTATTACCCGTGAAGTCATCCGTTGGCCGAGTGGGCCAAGGCGCGACCGCCGGATCGGAAGATCTCTGGTTCAATCCCTGATAGCGGCCGCTATTTTTCTTCGTAATTTTTTAATGAAACTCGGTCCACGGCCGGGAGGTGAACTTTTGTACCGGCATAGGTTTTCCGTAGTTGTACCGGAGACCGGGTTGTACCGGCATAGGTTTTCCGTAGTTGTACCGGAGACCGGGTTGTACCGGCATAGGTTTTCCGTAGTTTCCCTATGCCCGTGTCATAAATGACACGGTGAATACGATACAGAGGGGAAAAGTCGGCTGCAGCCGCAAAGGGAGGGGTGTGAAGTATCAGGAGTACGTTATTTATTACCTGTAAATTACATTTCGAATAAATAGTAAAATTAAATATTACTATACAGTGTGGCTCAAATTAACGAAAAACAAAGTAAACATTAAATTCAATATTTAATAATTAAACAACATTGAGAAATAAATGATTTTTGGCAAATTAGATTCCCAATAAATAAAACAAAAATGTCGATACTCATCTCCTTTATCAGTAAACATCGATGAGTATCAATCTTTACGTCTGGTTTCCCAAATTCCCAATCCTTAATCTTCCTGCTCGACGTTCGCGCTATTACATCATACTTATATGCGTACATGGTGCGTGAACTCGATTAATCGCAGTGAGATAAGCCCCATTGGGCTCTATGACGCGACACACGTAACCGGACCGGCTGTAAGTTATGTCTCATTGTCAATCCGTGACGTACCAACCACCTTCATTTTCGCAAAACACATTGTTCTTCCAATTTGTTTTGGAAGGAGGAGGAACAATTTGAGGTTGTTCACTAGATATCATTGAAAACCAAAAAAAAGCAGGGCTAATTTAATTAGGAAGATCTCGATGACAGATTGGAGATTTCTAGGTCGAAAGCTTAACCTCTAAATCCATTGAACAACTCCATCCCTGCCCTTTGCCATTTTGATGATACGCAATCAAGGCCTGAAATAACCTGCCCCAGTGTTTCGATAAGCAACGATTAAAGTGGCTAGAATTCCCTTTCCATTGATAGAAATGACTCCCTGATATCAGCCATCATTTTTTTGTTCATGTAGCATCCTTGTAGAATGAGGATCATGCAATAATTGTACATTCCGTTGGGCACATGCGAATAACTGTATAATTTATTGCGCAAGGCTGGGGCAACGTGAAAACATGAACTACGGTAAAAGTGGCGGTCCTGAGCGCGGGTTCACCGACCGTGATGAGGGACCACCTCTTACTTTCACGGTGACTAACGATTCGAGACGAAACCGGCAGAAACGACTTATGGCCAACAACACGACGATTGACGTAATCTCGTGGACGAAAGATTGAAAGATTGAAGATGCTGAAGAAATGGATCAGCGAAACACAATGGAACATATCTTTTTCGTCGAATGACGACAGACGGTTTTATTTTTAGATTGAGCCCTGAGGCTTGTTTGATTACATTTTGGGTTGGAAAAAAGTTCATGGTGATTATTATTAGTGGAGGCGACTGGACCATTTATTAATACTGTAGCATCATGTCGTATGTCATTTATTATGTGTATGTGTTTTTTTTCTTTCTTTCAAATATCTTCCGAGTTCCGCTGTACTCACTCTTGCCAGACAGATTGCATAACCAAATGTGCAGTCTGTCTGACAAGAGCGTTTACGATAAAACTCGAAAACTAATTAGGCGAAAGGATTGGAAAAAAAATACGCACATATAAGATGACACAAACTATTATGCTTCGTTATCAATAAGTGCCCCACTGATCTCCACTATGACAAACCGCTTCCATTTTTTTCCTATTCAAAGTGTAGTTATACACGCTTTTGTTGAACAGATGGAAATAGTGCAGATCCAGCACTATTTACTGGCGCAGTGACCTATAGGATTGATAGAGATTAACATTTTCCAATGGTTAAGATCCAGATAAGCTTCCAAATAGTTTGAATTCCCAGTAGCGATTTCAAATCGCGTTTGTCGGGCATCTAGATCGGTTGGACGAAATTGTCGGTCGAATCATCGAAACCGGAATTCAACGAGTTTGCGCCACACGGAGTTTTTCATCCGTGTCTCCGTGGAGGTTCCGGCATGATAGAACCCAAATCAACTCGAGCCCATTGAACACGTCAGGGATTTCCGGCTTTTACCTTCCGATGATTTTCATAGTACCAAATATTTTTCCGTCAGATTCGACACGTTCCAGTTGTCCTTTTGTCACTCGATATATCCGCTCGGGTCCCCCACATTGGTATACAGCACAGCCAACCCACAATATGCATATGTACATCCAGAAATCCGGTTTCCTGCTCGGAATATAGAGGGAAATGCTACGTGCAGCCTGTTATCCGGTGACGGCGAGTTCAACCGTCGGCAATGCTTGAACTACAAATTTACCTGAAAAGGCAGAGAAAAATAAGAAAAAATATGCTAACACTTGCTTCGGTGGTACAGATTAAAAAAAATTCCTTTCTTTAAAGAAAATTCCTCTGATTTTAGTGTCAAATGGTATTGAATTTTAACATTTTTTTTCATATTGCAGATCGAATGGAAACTCGTAATCCCATCACTAGAAGAGCAAGGACATAACAATTGAGCCACATTATTACTGATTATTCAATAATGATTGTTAATACCAATCAATAGTTTTGATTATTGTTATTAATAATAATCAATTAATTATGATTGTACGAATACTATCGATAATTATATATACAGTTTTCGATCCTTGCTACTTAACGATAATAATCAATTATTGATAACAAATGCAGCTCACGATATTGACATGAAAACTTACTTCTCACCGTTCACGAATTTGACAAGTTTGTTTACTTAATTTGACTTTTTGTGAGATGAAAAACCAGAAATTAATATTTTATCCATTTCCAGAGTTCTTTATGCTTCGAAATTTTGCGAACATGCATCGAAGACGTCACAATGATTCAACGTGAAAAAAAAATATATGGCCATAATATTTACAACTTTTCATGTAATAAAATCAATTAACGATCAAAGAGTAAAGGATAATGTATATGTTCAGTCCCTTGATCTTGCAAACCCGTTAAAAAATCAAGGTGCTTGATAAGCCAGCGAATTCTTGTAATTGAAACGGTGCATTGGCCACCTTAAGAAACACGCAAAAACGATGTACACGTTACTTTCCGCTTCGTAGAGGTCCATCGTTTTGAATTTTTCTGCGGATCTTTTGATAGAGGTTTTAAAAGACATTGGAAGAATCAAAAGGTACATTTTAAATACATTAAAATATATTTGCAGTTGAAATTACATATTTCGCATAACAAAAAACACCGCACTAAAATTCATCAATTAACATTTTCTTGAATACTTACTTTTTATATTGTTAATTTTTCGAACTTGAATTTTGTTTAATTTGTTTTTATTAATTTAATTTTATGATTTTCATTCATTAATTTTATATTCATTTGATATACAATAAAATATTATTATCTGAAGTCAAATATCAAAATAAAATTGTTATTTGATTACTCAACTCATTTAATACTGAATAATTTTCATTTTGATTATTGAATTATCTTTTATAATTCACACGCACATTTTTTTCACAAATTTTTCAAATATGGTCGTATTTTCATCGGTGAAACAAAAGCATTCGTCGAAAGATTGGAAGTTCAAGTTAAGGGCTTTCGACGTGGCCGAAAAAGAACGAGGAGTCTCTTAAAGGCTCGAAATTCAACTCAGTGGCCAATAACTGTAACGAATTTGCTTTGAATCTCTCAGAGGGGCAATGATCCGTTAACGCGTACTCAGAACATGTAAAATCCGTCAAGTACACTAACCCCGAAGTTGGAATAGAAAGGATCCGTTCGCTCGGGAGATGCTGGAGTTGCAACAGCTGGTCTTTCGTGCTCTCATCTCATATCGCTTTATTAGGTGGTTACGATTGCGGTATTCGTGAGCTCTTCTCCAACCGTAGCAACACGAGTGTAGGAAAAAAAGCTATGCTGAAAAAAAATGTATACGATAAAAAAAAGAATTATTTTCCATCTACTTAAGTGGAAAGTAGCCACTTACCACCATTATATTTTTATCATAATAAATGGCAAACTGAAAACATGAAGCTGAAACAACCAAAAAAAAAACAAACCCAAACAATTAAAAAAAAAATGTGTTAAGTATTGTTTTTTTTTCGACACTTAATACAGTTTTTCGAATGATTGAAATTTGAAATTGTTTTGTTTAAAGCTTACCATTTCCATTCTCGTAATCACGAATTCTGGCAAATGATATAAAAATGGGACATGAATTTTCCTCGTAATCGTCATTGGATCGAAAGCCTTAAAATTCTTATCTGTCTTAAAAAAATAACAAAAAAACAACTGTCACAATTTCACAGAGAAAAATAATTATCTCTCAGTTTTGCAAATGGAAAAAGCTACTAATTTAAGCTGAACAAACAAAATGAAACTTCTTGAAAAATCAGGCCAGTGACTTTTTCTTGCTATGCCCTGAAATAGAAAAAAATTAAATTCTATGCCTAATAATCCAATGAAGTTCAGCATTTGATTATACAAAATTATACAACAATAGCTAAAATACGATGGAGTTAGAGTTTGAATTGTTTCTATGCAACGAAAAATTATGCTCTTCATGATTGCTAATTAAAGTTTTTAATATCGTTTGAAAAATAAAACGCCATTTTTTTGCACGATGCGAGGGCAATTGACCCCTTGTGGGTTATGCCCAGATGCAAGGATATTTGTTTCTTCTTGTAACGCGTACACACGTATATGCAAACCACGATGATAAATCCACTCGATATACCGTCACGTTTACCGCTATGGCGTCTTTAACGGGATGCGGAATAAGAAGTGAAAAAAGCGGGTGAAAAAAATTAAAAGACGAACAAGAGAACCTGATAAAAGACCGTATAGTACGTGTTCGAATAATAATAATAATAATAACAATAATAATAATAATAATAATAATAATAGTAACCGTGGTACTGCGTATATACAGTATACAGTCAACCATCGTAAGCTTTCTCACGCGGATCATGAAGAACTGGAGAACAACACTACGATTGTCTACGGAGGAAGAGCAGATAACGACACCGAAAATGAGGATACGACCTTAAAAATTCCAAGGGGATGCCTTGAGCCAATTGTGGTTTTCTCTTGCGCTAAACACGCTATCAAGGCAATTGAACAGCTCCAATTATGGTTTCAAGATAAAGGCTAGCCGGGCAAACGAATACATCATCTCACATCTGCTGTGTATCGCAAACTCTATACGAGCAACAAACACACAAAAATACCTTCTCGACATAACGCACACCTTATCGCAAGACATCGGGATGGAATTTGGGCTAGAGAAATGCAAAATCATCCATATCAAGGAAGGATAGATGGGAGAAGGAGACCATCCTATCGGCGACCATGGAACTGTGAGGGCAATGCAGCACGGTGAAGAATACAAGTACCTCGGAATGATGCAAGCATGGCTGGATCAGCAGTCTCGGGTCAAGAATAACGTCACGAACAACTACGTGGCCAGGCTCAACAAAATCTGCAGGAGTAGATTGGCAGTGAAGAACCTAATCAAGGCGATTAACACCTACGCGATCCCCGTATTCCTTTGAACTGATGAAATAGAGCCAAACAAATTTAGAAGGCCTTCAACGACTAACAAGGATCAAACTAACGGCAAACCGGTATTACCATCTGAGATCCGCGGTACAGTGACTGATCTTATCAAGATCCAAAGGTGGCAGGGGCTTGATCGACATTGTCACCACAAAAAGCAAGTCAATACGTTGAGGGCATTCTTCTATAGGTAGCAGCAAAGTTCATCAATGCACAACGCCATCGTGAGGGTGGACAAGAATTGCACGCCACTGAATATGGTAGAAGGGCACCCTAACGAGAATGGAATCAACAAGAGCTACGAAGGCACCCTGCAATCATGGGCCAGACAGGAACTACATGGAAGACATCATCATAAATTCAACCAGAATTATGTTGACAAAAAAGCGTGAAACAAATGGTTGAGCCGTGAGGATCTCTTCCCGGAGGCTTTGTGATTGGGTTAACGATTGGATTCTGGATAACGACACGTACAAGATGTATTAGGACAGAGCCATCTTATTTTTAACCGAAAAGACGATCGCTGGGAATAGTCCAGATATCACGCTGATCGACAAACGCATGAAGACAAGTAGTTTGATTGATATTGCAGTAACAGATACGAAAAACGTGGTCGCGACGATCCGGGAAAAGATCGCAAAATATTCGGAGCTTCCCATGGAAAGAAAGCGCCTGTGGAGGAACAACACCCTCAGGATAATTCCAGTCGTCCTATCGTTGGCGGGAGTGATACCAAAGCAACTCAATGACGCCCCGCGCACCAGTAAGCTCTCGCCGCAGACGTATGAACAAATGCAGAAGGCAGTTATCCTCGAGATATGCCACATCGTGAGAAAGTTTCTGAGCACCGCCGAAGTAAGGAATTTCGTGAACACCATCAATAACAACAGGGATGAAAGCGATGTATCTAATTAAGACTCGAGCAAGGTCCATTTGTAACCAGTTTATGAGAAAGTTCTACTTGACATATGTCCGTAGAATACTCATACAGAACGGCTAAACGCCGAGAATTGGTAAAGAAATATGAAGAAGATAGTAGCAATAATAATCATAGTCCTAACTCCTAATGAAACGGAGGCGCTTATGATCAGTAATAGGATTTCTCCTTTTTCACCACAATAAAAAATAATAATAATACGACGATAATAACAAGGATGATTATTATTATCGTTTCATTACAGTAATTGTTATTCTTATGAGTAAACTGGGAAGACAGACAGGTGTTACGTCGAGAACAAAAGTAGTGAAATCGTCAACGCTTGTGAAGCACATTGAAGTTTTGTTATTGGATTTATGAATACTTAGATTGTCGAGAGAAAAAACTACATTCGATCGGTTAAGTGTATTAGTGATCAAAGAGGTAATGAGGTTTGAGTTTTTGAATTTGAAAATAGTTAACACATTATTATTCTATCAAGAAGTGGGTATCATTACGAGCATTTTCGAGGATTTTTGTAACTCTTAACGGCCACACGGGGATAACTCATTACCCCACATCGGGAAAACGAACGCTGAAAGCGTCGCTACGCGTTTTTTCGGATTCCTATACAGGGTGTCCCAGCTAAGAATGTCATCCGTGAAATGGGGGGTAGGGGGTGAAATTCTAAGAAGATCGATATAAGCATGTATGGGTCTCAGATCAA